>BSBK01005485.1:0-35000 GCA_027943335.1 Chamaecyparis obtusa
GACAATCGGTAAAATCATAGATAGTGAAAGTATTTTTGTTTACCAAATAGCAGAAATTGAATTAAGGAAAAACAACCTGGGATCGACAACCCAAAAATATTCACTCTTCTGAAGTGAGGTCAGTGAAGACCCAACCCTATTAAAGGTTACAAACACACTCTTAGGTGTGACCTTGTTAGAGGATTTTAAACTAGAAGTTATCATCCAACCAGCATTCACTATGGGGTTGACAGGATAACAATGTTCATTCTATGAATGATACATCATGACTTTCATAGTCCACTTAGTTAAGAGATTTGACTATGTACAATGGTTGAATATGTAACGGTAGATGATCTGCCTTAATACAACTTCAATTGCAAATTACAGATCAATATTTTGTTCATACAAATCCTTTTGACCAATATAACACTTCAGATTCAATAATATATTACCTTATTATCTGTTGATAATTACTCTCTGTAGCTCGGTAGCCATTTTGTAGCTTGGTTCTTATTAACCAGTATGATCAGAATGCATGAAAACTTCTTCACGCAATAATTCTATAGTTTATTCTTCTTCCAGCATCTTCATTATGAAACCTCTAGTCCCTTATATAGACATGTAAAATATTTTCTTCTCCTCCATCTGATTTTTCCGCTTAGTAATATTCATAGATTTTGTCACTTTAAGTTTCCTCAACTGATGTGCAATAACACATTTCAAGCTGCTCCATTAGATCCTTTTGATTTATGATAGCTGTTGATCTTCATAATGAACCTTATCTATTACCTTGATTTCATACACTTTACAGCTCATCACTTTATCTACTAAATTGATCATTTAATTCCTTTCTATTTTTCTTAGTTAAAAAAGAAATGTGTCGGTGAACACAAGCTCAATTTACACTGTGCTCGGTATACACTACACTCTATTGGTGTATACTAAAATGCTTACATTTACCGACAACACTGCTTTGTGTCTTTCAACTCTTTTCTTCATCATAGATGAATGCAACATAATGAAGTCAATTCCATCAAGCCATAGAATCATCAACAAGTTACTCAGTGTATTCCTTATCCTCATCTGACATATACATCTTCCTCATGTAGATATTTATGTTCTTCATCTCTTTCACCTTCCTTTAAATGTGTCATTGTAGTAACTTACAAGATAAGTACTATCAAGCTAGTTGACATTAATGACAACATAATACTAATTTAATCATCTTGCATTATCTAATCATCAAGTCCTTAGTAATCTTGAATTACCAATTCTTCATTCTAGTTCCAAATTAGTTGTAGTTCTTCAATCTCTCCCTTTGGCATTGATGGCAGCTCAAGTAATATGAAATGTACCATACACATGCCGAACATGTATTCTACAACTTTGTAAAAAAATGTTGTAATTTGAATAGACTTAATATGTTTAATCACTACATTACTCAACATTTTTAATGTGGTAATGCTTGTCATCAAATGTGCACTTTTTAGTTCTCCTAGTCCTACTTCTATTCATATTGTCTCTCCCTTAGATAGTTCTCATCAGTGTTGTTTCTCTCCCTTTATTTATCTCTCTCTTTCATATTATTTATCTCTCCCTTTTACAACAATGCCAAAGAAAAAAATAAGCAAGTAGCTCTATTCAATAGCCAAGTAACTCTCTGTTGTTCATTACATTCTTTGTATCTTTGTATACTGATATCTCAATCTATTTCATTTCTCCAAACTTAATCAGCTTCAAAATGAGTCAAAGTATGAACTATGCTACATTAACATGAATGATCTTCTAACATGAGCAGGTTGATGCAACATCCAGATCACCTTAGTAACTAATAGATGCAGGATAGACCCCAAGTCTAGTCCTCAAGTATTCCAATGTGTCCTTCGGTAGAGGCTTTGTAAAGATATCTGCAAGTTGTTCCTTAGATGTAAACAAATTCTAACTTTACTTGCTTCTCCTGCACTTGTTCTCTTAAGTAATGATACTTAATAGATATTTGACTTATTTTAGAGTGCATCACTAGATTCTTCAAAATGTTAATGGCAGTAGTGTTTGTCATAGTATATAATCACCAGGGTCATTGATTTCCTCGTTCATTCCTTCCAACACTTGCTTGATATATGCAATGTTTGAGCAATTAGTAGTAGCATCAACATACTCTGCTTTAGCTGTTGACTGAGAAATGCAAGATTTCTTTTTACTTGTCTAGGTTACAAGTCTTTCACTAAAGAAAAATGCTCCTCCGGTGGTGCTTTTTCTATCATCTACATTTCCAACCCAATCAACATCAGTGTATACCTTTAGCTCAAACTTTCCTTCCTTAGGATACCAAATGCCATAATCTTATATCTTTTTCAGGCATCTTAAGATTCTTTTAGTATAAATTATTTGTGATTCTCTATGGTTAGTAGAAAACCTAGCAACAATCCCCACATCATGTGTTATATCTGGTCTACTATGAACTACATACATTAGTTTACTAATCATGGATCGGTAAAGTGTCTAGTTTACCTCTGTAGTTTCATCCTCCTTTGTCAATCTGCATCTAGTAGCCATCAATGTTCCCATAGGTTTAGCATCTTCCATGCCAAATGTCTTCAATACTTCCTTTATGTATTTAGATTGTGTGATGAATATCCCATCACTCTATTGAATCACTTGTAGTCCTAGAAAGAACTTAATCTCTCCAAACATAGACATTTCAAATTATTTTTGCATTTCATCAGCATTTAGGCTTTGCATATGTGATCTTGTCCTCCAAAAATAATATCAACCACAAATATCTTAGCAATAAGAATAGTGTCATCAGTTTTACCTTTAATATACAAATTATTGTTTTCACTTGTTCTAACAAATCCAATTATTAGCAAGTAAGTATGCAGTCTTTCATACCAAGCTCTCAGTGCTTGCTTCAAACCATATAAAGCTTTATGTAATATACATACCATGTCTCTATTTTCTAGATCAACAAATCCTTCTGCTTGTTCTATGTAGACCTCTTCTTCAAGTATACCATTCAGAAATGCTGACTTTACATCCATTTGATAGACTTTGAATTTCTTGTGTGTGCCATATGCAAGTAGCATTCTCACTCCTTCTAATCTAGCAACAAGTGCAAATGTTTCTCCATAGTCAATGCCTTCTTCTTGAGCATATCCCTTGCATACTAATTTGGCTTATTTCTTGTAACTTCACCATTTTCATTTAGCTTCTTTCTGAATATCCATTTAGTACTAATAACATTTTTGTCCTTTGGTCGGGGGGTACTAAGCTCCAAGTTTTGTTATTTTCTATTTTCTCTATTCCTTGGTCAAAGCATTAATCCATTCCTCATTCTCTAATGCAACTTTCACATTTCTTGGTTCAAATTCAAAAACTAAGCATGTACCTTGTCTTGCTTTGCTCCTAGTTTGCATTCCATCATGTCTATCTCCAATAATTTGTGTCTCAGGATGATGTCTCCTGACAAATATAGCTAGTATTTTGTCTCTTCTTTCTTGTTCATCCTGTTCAAGTTCATTAGCTTTCTTGGTGGCTCCATTTTGTTCATTGGTTTCCTCTTCCTATTCCTCAGGTTTATTTTCCTGCTAACCGGTTATCACCGGTTGTGGTTTTGGTTGATACTATGGATGTTCAATGTAAGTGAATCTACCATAGTCTTCTAGTTAATTTGACTATCCTCTATGTTCTTGTCATCAAACTCATCAACACAAACATTAGTACTTTCAATTATCTTATTTGTAACCTTATTCAGAAATTTGTATGCTTTGCACCAAACTTATTTTCACCTTGTGATCCTGCACCAAACTCTGCCAATTTTTTTGATCTCAAGTCCACTTGAGATAAGTTGATCCAATGATGAGCCATGCATCTTGATATGAAACTCATCCATAAAATGACTCTAATGTTTGCCTATCCTTCCACTTGATTAACTATTCGGTGTATTGCCTTCTCCTTTTCTTCTTAACTTGGGCATCTAGGATCTTTTCAATCTAAGGTAGAGATGACTTAGGAACCCTCACAAAGTTCTTATACTACCTTTTCTTCTTGTAAGGAATGCTATGCTATCTCTACACCATTGTATGGAGTGAGGTAACACACATTAAATATAGGAGATATGCCAAAATATAATGGTAGTTGTATGTTGTATGGATTTTGTCCATACTTGGCTATGATTTGACAAGGTCCCACCTTTTTAGGTAATTTTCTTAGTGTTCTTGGACTAAGGTAATCCTTTTCTTCTCATATAAGCCCATACTAAATCACCCACCTTGAATTTTAACTCTCTTCTTTTTTAATCGAAGCATTGTTTGTATTTCTAATTTGAGTTCTCTAACTTACATTTAACTTGATCTTGGACTTCTTTGATACCTTCAACAAAGATTTCTCCATCTGCACTAAATAGAGATGAAGTAGGGAGTTCTCTAAATTCATGTATGGAGTGAGGTCCACACACATTAAATATAGGAGATATGCCAAAATATAATGGTAGTTTTAAGTTGTATGCATTTTATCCATACTTAGCTAGGATTTGATAGGGTTCCACCTTTTTAGGTAATAGCTTAGTGTTCTTGCTGGCAATTTGGCTAATTTAGATATCATAATGTTGTCATTATGGTAACATATACTCAACATAAAGATATCATAATAGAAGGAAGCAATCTTTTATTAGCACACTAGAAAATTATCTAAGTACAATAGTGTTTACCAGTCTAATCAGAGACATTTTTTATTAGCGATGTTCATAGAAGAAGTTTTAGTGCATGTGTACTTGAACATGGATCATTCTATGTATATCTAATCCACATATGAGAGTGCATGTCAATAAGGCATGTATGAAAGAAGATATTAAAGATTTACAGAGACAGGGTTGAGTTGACCTGAACAAAGCAGAAGATAGAATAAGATCCCAATAAGTTAAGGGATTTTTTTTTATCAAAAAAATAACTTAACCATATAGGGATGACATCCTAGATGTTAAACCTAAGGCTGCATGAATTAATTTTATATTTTAAGAAGAGTATATGTATTATAATCTGACTCGAAGTTATTTATTGTAATACACTGTATATATGTACTTGAAGTATGTAATGCAAAATGTACATATGATAATATAGCCATTATAATAAGTTGACATATGTTGTGAAGTTTTATATTATAAGAAGAAAGAAAGAAAGATCTATATCTGAAAGTAGAGAGCCTAAAAAGCTAAATTAGAATAGGAAAGCTATTCAGCAATAGTAAAAGGTTTTGTATTTTACCTTTGTATCAGAAGCTATTATTGTATATTACATGTTTGGGCAGTGAGCTCATCTTGCAAACTTTTTTTTTGTAATAGAAAATCCTAATAGGGTTGAGGCTTCTAACAAGGCCTAGAGTCCTTTAACCAAGACAAAGATGATATATGTATGTAATAGACTCCTAACAGGGTCAACATCCTTAACCAAATACTTTTGATTAGTGGATCACTTGTGGGCATCATCCCCACCAAGGCTTTTCCTTGTCCAGGGTTTCCTCTAGAACAAACATGGTGTTATAAGTTCATTTTCTTTATTGTTATTCTTGTTATTCAGTTTACTTAGTTTAGTTTCTTATGAAAGCTTCAATTTAATTTGTTATATCCATAATTGGGAAAAAGTAAAAGTTTTTTGAAATACTAATTCACCCTCCCCCCCTCAGCATTTCCTATTTCTAACAATTGGTATTAGAGCTTAGTTATTCAGAACAAAGTTATTCAAATAAAGCCTAACAACTTGAGTAACATCTCTATGGATATGGATCAATTGCAGAAGAATCTTGAAGAAGCTCTTGAAAAGATTGATATTAATATTGAAGAGATACTCTAAAAGAGAAATCTGATGATTCAAAAAACTACATAGAGAAATTAAAAGAAAAGATAGAAGATCTAAAATTAAACAAAGAACCTACAATTCAATTCAAGGACTGTGATGAAGTTTCAAAACTGAAGAAAGAAAATGAGATCCTTAAACATGAGTTAAAGATTGTAGATATGAAGTTAAGATTTAAAGATGAAAATAGCAAAGATGAATCAAATCTGAAATCTGAAAAATGCAAATTTGAAATCTGAACTTACCAAAGTGACATCTGAACTTGATAAAACAAAATTGTAGTATGTTGAATTTGAGAAGTACAATACAATTATGAAAGGAGAACTAACTAAATCTAAACAACATCTTGATAAACTATATTCTAGTAGTGAAAATATTGATGAACAAATGTCTAATAAGAATCCATTTTATGATAAAACTCGTCTTGGATATCTTGAAGAAAAGTTTCCTACGAAGATTGAGGAATGCAAAGAACCAGATCTAGAACACTCTAAGAGAAAAAATGAAAAGAAGTCTAATGAAACCAAAAAATCTAAAGATATACCTAATCCACCTAAATAAGATGAACCACCTAAATATGTACGAAGAGAATTCAAAGGTATATGTTTTTCATGCAATTCTTTTGGACACATGAAAAAGAGATTGTACAGGTAAGAAATTTAGACATATCTCTGGCTATTGTTATAATCATCATGGTTTTGAACATAGAGCTATTGATTGTAAGAAACCTTGATGTAATGATAACAATGGTAGTAGAATGTTTAGAGATACTAATCCTGTAGATAAGAAACCTATTAGAGACATGAACAAAAGAAATGGAGTTGTGTGTTATAGATACAACAAGATTGGACATATTGCTAGAAATTGTATATCTAAATCAATCAAACATGACCGAGATATGGAAACAATGGAGTAGTTTGTCAGATATGAAACAATTTTGGTCACACAACAAGATTTTGTAGAATGAACAACATGATAAACCCTAATCCTAGAAACTATACAAGGAGAAATGTGAGCACAAACAACAGTTAGAGAGGATGTTTTAGTAACTTGGAAGAAGTGGATTTTTTTAAAGGCACAGATCAAGAGAGAATACTTAGTATACTAGGAAATCAGACAAGTGAAGTACTTGAGAGTAAGTGTGAGTCACTTCCTAATGCATCTCAAAGAACTTAAGTAATTATTTCATGAATTATGTTTTAGAGTAAATTATTTGAATAGTGTAGAGGTTATAATAGATTGAATTGAGTCTTGCGAAGTTAATATGAGCTAGTATATGATATTATGAATCTATGGTTAAGAGAGCATGAATTTAATAATATGTATGCAAGTACACAAAAAGAATAAAGTTTTTCAAGTAACCAGGAACAACTTTTTGGCATGAAGTAGTAAAGAAATTTAATGTGATGTCAGTATCTTGGAAGATTTGTAGGATAAAAGTGTAGGATTGGTATTAGTTGATCATTGAAGAAATTACAAGTGATAAAGAGAGCTAGTCAGTGGAGATTAAGAGTAGTTTTTAGGATTTGGAGATGTATTTCTTGCCAAATCTACGCAAAGGCCTAAATCCTAATTTCGAGGTATTTTTCTAAGTATTCACTATCAAAGTAGTTTTGTTTTTTATAGAATCATGGATGAATAACTTGTTCACCACATCAAAGATTCAATTAGACCTAGAATGAAGAAGGAACCTACAAAGCCTTTGGAAGAAGACACTAGTTTAGCCTTGTCATTCGTTCCACATAGATTTTTTCATTTAGAAAATGTAAGAGGTTATCTAAAATATAAGTTTGAGACCATAGGAGATGATAACATAATCATGGAATATGATAAGTGTTGGAAAAATGGTCAGCACTCCCCTCGGGATTCATGACATGGTTTAATAGCCTCATGTGTCTTCTATAAGTCTAGTGGTTGTATTGGGCATTAACAGGTTGATCTTTTCGTGCAATGAAAACTGCTACTTGTAACAAGTGGTATCAGAGCTTGGTCACAGGTTTGAATCTCCTCAGGTAACACTGAGGGGGAAATTATTGGAAAAATGGTTAGTGCTCCCCTTGGGATTCATGACATGGTTTAACAACCTCCTATGTCTTGTATAAGTCTAGTGGTTGTATCAGGCATTAACAGGTCAATCTTTTCTTACAATGACAACCACTACTTGTAACAGTAAGATCTATAAACAAGATATGTCATACAAATAAGGGTTTGAACATTTGAGTGAGATTGATGCTATCAAGTATACACTTCACTATGAATTTTAGAATGATAAATGGACCAAGATAATTTTGAGAAAAATTCATAGTGGAAAGTTTTGGTTAGATGACAGAGCCATAGACATCACTACAGACCTTATTCATGAGGTAACTTCTTTATCTAAGTCAGGAGTGATTCCCTTAAATGAGAAGAATGTCAAAAAAAATGTTAGACAACACCAAGTCTTCATACAATGGAAGATGAATTTTTATAAGTGAGATTGAACAAGATGATGTTAGATATGTGTGCAAAATTTTGACTTCAAATTTTTGTACAAGTTCTAGAGAAGTGTTATACACTGAATTTGCACCCTTAGTTCAAGCTCTCATAGTCTTGATAACTCAGTATAACAAGGGAATCATCTCAAGGTTTTGGGACCTTTTGCTAACTAAGATGAGACCTCCAGATTCTAGGCTGGTTCCTCTTGGACAGTCACCCAGATTTTCTCTTAACAGGAAAGTAAACTTTTGAAGGGAAAGGGTTAAAAGGAGTGCATGAAATGTAAATGACTGAAAGCAAATCTATCCTTCTAGGTGATGCACTGAAACTAGGGTTTGGATCTCAGTATAGAGGGATGAAATCAATAGAGGAATTGGGTCTAATAAGTCACCACTCACTAGATAGGTTTGCATAAGCATTTCATAGGAAGGCTTGAGCAGAAAACTCAACCTATGACTTGCAAACAAACATCCTCCTCTCCAGCTGGGTGTAGGAATGAGACAAGACTACTAGGGGTTGTAGCATACCCACAAAGACATCTAAATCAGATCAGACATAGTAACACACAAAATTATAGATAATGAGAGGAACTAGGAACCCCAATTTCTATTGACAGCATTCATAAACTTCAATCCAATAAGAGATAAACCAAACAAGGAAGCATAGGGATATAAAACATGTCACAAAATACTTTGCAATATTTGTATTATCAATGAGAACTTATAGGATGTGGAAAACTGGAAAGTAGGAAGATATGCTACAGATAGATTTCCAAGGAAAGAGACTTCTTCCTTTTACAAAATGTGAATTCTGAGCACTACTGGCTCCAAAAAACAATATATACATCCCCTGCACATAGGCAGGAATCAAAATTTTAGGGCTACATAAATATGCATTATAATAATCCACCCTAAAACCAATCACTTCTAATCACAAATGTCCTCTTTAAATATCTCAACCAATCAGATATTTCTCCTTGCGTGTCCATCTCTGTACTGATCCATGCCTATAGATAAAAGACCTAGATTCATCTACTCCGCTCACCATGAATGCATTGACTGCTAATCTGTAGAGACAAGAAATGACTCTTGATGGCCACCCACCCTTTCTTATCATCTTCCCTTAAGTGCGCATGTCCTAGCGACATAAATTCTTTGAGCTACCGCACCGCTGCAAACATCTTGCTGGAAGAAAACCCATAGAAAATAGTCACACATCCCTTGAAATAGTATTGGTCACATGATCGTATGAACTAAAAAAAAGCTTCATGTGACAAGCTACTTAGAACCTGTCTCTGCTTTGCATAGGACGATTGGATCCAAACCTGGTGAAAACCCCTTGTAGAAAACTTCAAATTTGGGCCCCAATGGTTACCAGTTCTTCATTTAAAACTTAGCCATTGATCACACTTTTCCCTGGAAAATCAGACGATCTGGATCATCCCCAAAATAGTCACAAGCCCCTAAACCTTTTCTTTAATCCTGGCCATATCCAGCGACCATGTGAAAACTCTTAAGCACGCATCGCTTACCGCTTACCGACCCTGGGTCCACTCTGCTTTAAAATAATGTTGGTCACATGATCGCATGAACTCAAAAAGCTTCATGCAATCATGTGACAAGATTTATTAAAAATCTTCCACTTACCACATAGATGCCTGGCCCTACAAAATACCACACCTGTCAAACCACGTGGATCAGCAAGAAACCTGTACGTCAGCCAGACCCACATCAACACCACCTGGGAGCATCAGAAAGATCCTATGGTGGTCGCATGATCACATGAACTCAAAATATCCCATGAGAACATGCGACCACCGTAGATCTTGAATCTATGGGGCCACTAGATCCTGGCCTGCAACAACCTTCACTGACTACTAAGAAATGAACACATCACCTCCCATGGACCCACCAGCAGCTGCAAGGTTTTAACAATGTAGCTAATGGTTTGTTGCATATTTGCATAGCCTAAAAAGGGGCTATGTGATCATGTGACAGACCACCAGTAGTTCTTGAAAACTGTCAACTAGACTCCAATGGTGTGTGTTGCACAGATAGAAATTTGGAAAAGAACTGCGGCCAAATAATGAATGATAGGGAAAATTGGGCAACATTTTGGTGACCTCTACGAGATGTCAGCTTGCTAGACATAGACCAGTGACCCTGAAGTAATCCATTGGGTGTGGAGACACTACTAAGCACAAAAAATTGGGGAGAGAAAAAATTGAACCAAAAAGACAAACCTATGCACGAGCACTTCTTGGGAAATAGGAACTAACCTAGGAAGCAAGGAAAGAAACATATTTACAAGAATTTACAAGAGGGACGTACAGAGAGGGATTAACCTCAAAGCAAGGCTTCAAGTGGAAACCATTCACTGAGATTGGTAGGGCATCCCCTTCAAGGGTTGAAAGTTGAAAAGTGTTAGATCCTCTGCACTCTGTTATAACAAATGGTCCACCCCAAAAGGAATCAAATTTTGTGCTTGCCAGGCCTTGACCTGAACTCATCCCATTTGAGAACTACATCTCCAACCTTGAAGTTTCTAACCCTAGCTCTTTTATCAAATCTTCTTTTTTTTTGATTTTGATGGAATGCCATATCTTGCATTGATTTATCTCTGATCTCTTCGAGCTCCATCAGCTGGGCATATCTGGTTTGCATATGATCACTTTCCTCAAACAAGACATACTGAGTGGCCAAGTCCAAGGCTGGTAATTGAGTTGAAATAGACAACCTAGCCTCTCTACCATACACCAACATGTATGGGGAATTACTAATGATTTTCTTTGGAGTAATTCTATCTAACCACAAGGCAAATTTCAATTTGGTATGCCAGTCCCTCTGACTATCTTGCAGGGTCTTTTTGATTATTCTAATCAGATTCTTATTTGTTGATTCTGCCAAACCATTCCCCTGAGGATAGTAATTGGAACTTGTATTTAGATAAATGCCCTTCTTGACTACCCACTCTAAGATTTTGAGGCCTATAAATGCTAATGTATTGTCTGAAACTATAGAATCTAGAATGCCAAATCTATGGATGATGTCATCATAAAAACTTAAAACAACATTCTCATTAGCCTCTTTTAAAGCAACTGCCTCTGTCCACCTAGTGAAATAATTAGTTGCAGTGATTATCCACTTGTGTCCTACACTAGATGGAGGGTTAATCATGCCAATGAAATCTATACCCCACTTCATGAAGGGCTGCTCTGTTCTGACTGGCTGTAGGGGCATAGCTACAAGTTTTTCTTTTCCTACAAAAATAGAATGTTTGACACATCTTCTAACATAATCATGACTATCTTTGAAGATAGATGGCCACTAGTATCCAGCCCTCATGATCTTAAAAGTTGTAGTCCTAGGAGAGAAATGGCCACCAGAAGCTCCATCATGAAACTTGAATAAGACATCTACAACCCTTTCTGAATCTATGCATCTTAGATGGATGCCATTGTGGTCCTTTCTGAAAAGAATTCCATCTATCAGCACAAAAGGAATAGACTGTAACCTATAATACCTCCTTTTTGCTGAATCTAGGCCTGTAGGACATTGTCTTGTCTTCAAATAATTGATCATATTAGGCAACCAGCTAGTTGCCTTGGCTTGTTCTCCTGTAGAATGCACCACCAGAGATGCATCTATGTACTCCAATTTCTTTGAAATCTCATCCTCTACCAGATGCTCACAAAGACCTCTTCCTCTAACCAGCTTGGTAATATGAATGTCTATGTCATATTCCATCACCTTAGTGATCCAACTAGCTCTTTTTTCATTCATGTCCTTAGAAAGAAAAAATTCCTTGACACTTGGATGAGTAACCATCAAATGCACCTTGCTATGGTTCAACAAATGTCTAAATTTTTTGAGGCTCTTTATCACAGCAAGAACATGTTTTCCTACAAAAGAGTACCTTTGTTCATACTCTTCTAAACCTCTGCTAAAGAAAGCAATAGGCTGCTCCAATCCTTCTGCATTTTCTTGAGTCAACATTGTAGATATAGCATCATGACCCCCATAAGCATAAAGGATAAAATCCTTACTAAAATTTGGGTTTAGGAGAGAAAGAGCTTCTATTAAGGCTTCTTTAATGGCTTGGAAGTTAACCTTTCCTTCTTTGGTCCAACTTAAGGCTGAACTCTTCTTCAACATGGCTATCAAAGGCTTGAGTAACTCTATAATGTTAGGCAAGAATCTCCTAAAAAAGTTAATCTTTCCTATGAAAGATTGGAGACTTTTCTTGTGATGTGGTAATGGTAGTTCTAAGATGGCTGCAATTCTCTCAAGATTCACTATAATTCCTTCTTTAGATACTACATATCCCAATAGTTTTCCTTCATGAACTGCAAACGCACATTTCTTTGGATTAAGGGATATCCCAAATTCTCTGCATCTTTCAAAAATCTGCCTCAAATGCCTGATGTGGTCTACTGCATGCTGTGAGTAGATAGTTATGTCATCTAGATAGACCAGCACAAACCTATACATGAGGCCCTTAAAGGCCATATCCATTGCCTTTTGAAATGTAGCACCTGCATTTGACAAACCAAAGGGCATCTTCTGATATGTCATGGTTCCCCACTTGGTTGTAAATGCAGTCTTGTATTGATCTTCTTCTTTCACTAAGATTTGATTGTATCCTAAATAGCCATCCAACAATGAGAATCTCTTAGATCCAGAGATGCATTGTAGAATTTGTTCCATAGAGGGTAGTGGATGGCAGTCTTTTAATGAGGCTCTGTTCAAATCCCTAAAATCAACACATAACCTCAGCTCCCCATTCTTTTTCCTGACAGGAACAAGGTTGGAAACCCAACTAGTGTGTTTGATGGGATAGTTGATGCCACTTTCTATTAGTTTGAGTACTTCCTTATGCATAAGTGGTTCAAGCTTGGGATTAACAGGCCTTTGCTTTTGCCTTACTAGTTTAGCATTAGGTTCTAGTTCAATATTGTGCTGAGCAAGGGTAGGATCAAAACCCTTGAGGTCTTCATACCTTCATGCAAAAACATCACTAAATTCTCTAAATAATTTAGTGTAAGCTTGCTTTTCTGAATTAGTGTTTACTTTTCCAAATTGTAGGCTCTTACCTAGTTCCAACTCTAATTCAGTACAATGTTCCTGTTGGACTACCAGGCCAGCTTTATTTTTCTTGACTTCATCATCCTTGTTGAAGATAGTCTCTAAGGTGACGAGACCCTTAGGAATCTTATTAGATCTAAGTTGTATCACTTGATCACCATAGTTATGTGATAACCTCTCTTGATTGTGCCTTGAAAAGACATCCTCTTCAAACAAGAACTGTAGAATTTGTTCATCATTGGCAAACACTTGCCAACTAATATCATTATCAGGAATTGAAGGTTTGACAATAATCTTGATGTGCTACTAATCTACCTCTTTTGAAATGCTATTGGGGATGCCGAACTGAGATCCAATAGCAGCTAACCTATCAACATTTTGATTTAATTTTCTAGGGATAGTAATGATATTGAAAGCATGGAAATCTTTAATTGCATCCCAAACTCTATATTTGTATGCTTTCATGACATCATTTTTAGTTGCACTCATCCCCCTTTCCTGGCTAACAATAAGTTCACTGTCACCATATACCTTTAACACTTTAAGCCCTCTTTTTCTGGCCCATTCTAGTCCATTTATCAGACTTTCATAGTCTGCTGTGTTGCTGGTGCAGGAAAAATTGAATCTAAAGGTAGTGTAGTACCTATCTCCTTTTGGGGACACTAGCATAGAACCTCCACCAGAACCATGTCTACTCCTAGCTCCATCAAAAAATAGTTCTCAAACCTGACTATCCTGATCATCCAAATCAGTGTATTCTTTGAGAAGGCTTGGTTCTATGGCTCCACTTTCTTGAATCATATAACTCCCTAGACCAAAATATTGAACAAGGCCCTCTTGGATCTCTAAGGTTCTTTCATCTAGGAGAATATCAGGGATACTCTTTATTTTGGTGCTTGCTTCACTAATGGTTGGGAAATCATTGTCATCAAATATAGGACAATTAGTATTGATAGAATTGGACACATATGGCTCAATATGATGTATTGCTAAGGTTTCTAATTTAATGGTGACTTTGGTACCATACCTTGTATGAAAGAGCATGTGAGACTAGTCAAAAGAAAGATAACCTCCTATCTTGGCTATGAGCTCCCTTGAGAGACATATGGTAAACAATGTAGGGAGATCTATGATATATATGTCAAGGAGAATGGAAAAATCAGGACTAGCATGGAGAATTAGACTGTTATCCTTGGCCACACCTATAGTACTAACTGAGGATCCATCAAGTTGTGTAACCTTCTTTTGGAAGGGTTCATATTTAAGTCCTAATTGATCAGCCACTTTCTTGGGCATCATAGTGCTAGTAGCTCCACTATCTACCATACAATTATGCACTAAATATGTCCCAATAATTAAAGATACATAAAAAAGAGGTGGCTTTAAATTCCTACATTGCATGGTACTAGCCTTGGAGTTGCTAGCTGGAGTCTCCTTTTCTTGATCAGTGTTGACCAACACTGGTTTTGTAGCTTCTTTTGTAAGTTGAGGATTTACTATCTCTCTCATGGCCCTCTCCAAAATTTCAGGTTGTCCTGGAATAGACAAAGAGTCCCACATAGACATGGTGACATTCACCTTCTTCATGTTGTCTACAATGTTATAAGGTGCCACAGTGTGTACTCTTTGTTATGCTTTTACTATGATCAGTTCTGCTACTTTTGGAACTTGGCCTTTTTTGCTTGTGATGATAGGGGCCTCCTTGGATGTGATAGGGGGAGCTCACTATAGTCACTCTATAGATGTAGTGGCCTTGGTACCCGAATCTGCTCTCTCCATGTCTTGGGCTCTTCTCTTTGCTCTTGTGTAGGCAACAAAAGTAGCTTCATCATTGACTCCATTGAAATTTGGTTGCTCCTAATTGAAAAGAGAGGTCTCATTCTCTTGTGTTTCTTGTTGAGGAGCTGCCCCACTAGAAGGAGCTTCTGTTTGAGCTTGTAAAGCATTCTGAACCATTAGTGCTTGGTTCATCCATCCATTAGAACATGTAGCTTGATTGTGGGGCTGATTGCAAGGGAAACACCATTCATTATCCATGGCCATATTGTTTTGACTATGAACCATATCCCTGACTGGATTTATAGAATTAAGAGGTGCAGGGTTATATGGTTGGAATGGTCTTTGGTTAAAGCTTTGTCTTTGCCCTTGATAGCCTCCTTGATATGGTGGCTTATTTTGTTGATAAGGTTGTCCTTGATTTTGGTATTTCTGATTAGGACTTTGGCCTTGTGATTGGAAGGGTGGCCTAATGCCTTGGTTTTGTTTCTTCAAGTTCATGACCTCTTTGGTTAGAATCTATAGCAAGCTTGTCATTTCTTGCATACTAGTTTGCTGACTACTCTTCACCTCTTGCAACTCTTGGGAGAAATTTGTTGCAGCATGTTCTTGACCACTGGTACTAGCTTGAGGTGCTAATATTATGGGAATAGTGGTAAATGGGGGTACTTGTGTAGGTGCAATGGGCTAAAGACTAGGGAAGATAGGCATGGGAGGTCTTCTTTGTATCATGCCTGCTTGGATCAAACAATTTTCAGCCTTGACAGCAGTGTCAAAGGCTTGGGGTAAAGTGGTACCACCCATAGACTGGATCATGATATAAATTTGGCTATTTAGACTTTGTAAGTAATATAGGAAGGCATGATCAGCTGATGGCCTTAACAAGACTGGGATTCTATTCCATGTTTTAAGGAATCTACTATTATAATCTATCATTTTCTCTTGAGGGTCTCTCTTTATAGTTGTTAATTTCTCAACCAAAGACAAATTATCTGATTTATCCTCAAAATGCTTGCTTAATGAATCCCCTAATTCATCCCATGAAGTAATAGAGCCAATAGTTAAAGTTCTAAACCACTCTAGAGCCTTACCTTTCAGAGATGCCCCTAACAATTTGGTGGCCACATCCTCCTGAGTAATGTTGTGTATGCTGCAGATGGTGGTCACATCTCTTATGTGCTCAAAGGTTGTTGTCTATCCCTCCCCTATGAAATTAGGTATGATCTTTAATGCCACCAAGGGCACATCATGATGCACTGCAAAATTTAATGGGCTCCCCTAATTGAAAGGTGCAAAGGCAAAATTTCTAGCCATTGTAGGAGGTGTAACCTGAAGATTAACAACTATATGAGCTGTATTTGCTAGATTTGGATCTTCTTCTTCTTCTAGATCTCTGGTCAAAGATCTCCCTCTTCTTCTGAAATGAAGGGGAAAAGGTCTCCTCTCTGAAGTATTAGGAGGTGTAGATTGGACTCTTCTTGTAGGAGATTCTCTCTAAGTTGACCTTCCTTTGTAGCTTCTTTTCAAGGGCAACTCTAAAAATTCAGTAGGTTTTGAGCTTCTAGTCTCAATCTTTCTCATAAACCTTAAACAAGGTTGGCCTAAATCTTTGAAACTAGTGGAGTCGCCAGATATGCTTGATAGAACAACCTCTAAAGGTCTATATTATGCAATTTGCATATCAGAGATAACACTATCTTCAACAAATGAACTTCTTTGCTCTCCCACTAGGCATGCTAGAAATGTTATACACTGAATGTGCACCCTTAGTTCAAGCTCTCGTAGTCTTGATAACTTAGTATAACAAGGGAATCATCTCAAGGTTGTGGGACCTTTTGCTAACCTAGATGAGACCTCCAGATTCTAGGCTGGTTCGTCTTGCATAGTCACCCAGATTTGCTCTTAACAGGAAAGTAAAACTTTTGAAGGGAAAGGATTAAAAGGAGTGCATGAAATGTAAATGAATGAAAGAAAATTTATCCTAATAGGTGATGCACTAAAACTAGGGTTTGGATCTCAGTATAGAGCGATGAAATCAAAAGAGGAATCAGGTCTAATAAGTCACCACTCACTAGATAGGTTTGCTTAAGTATTTCATAGGAAGGCTTGAGCAGAAAACTCAACCTATGACCTGCAAAAAATCCTCCTCCTCTGCAACTGGGTGTAGGAATGAGACAAGACTGCTAGGGGCTGTAGCATACCCACAAAGACATCTAAATTAGATCAAACATAGTAACACACAAAATTACAGATAATGAGAGGAACTGGGAACCCCAATTTCTATTGATAGCATTCATAAACTTCAATCCAATAAGAGATAAACCAAAAAAGGAAGCATAGGGACATAAAACATGTCACAAAATACTTTGCAATATTTGTATTATCAATGAGAACTTACAGGATGTGGAAAACTAGAGAGCAGGAAGAAATGCTACAGATAGATTTCAAAGGAAAGAGACTTCCTCCTTTTACAAAATGTGAATTCTAAGCACTACTCACTCCAAAAAACAATATATACATCCCCTACACGCAGGTAGGAATCAAAATTTTAGGGCTACATAAATATGCATTATAATAATCCACCCTTTCTCATCATCTTCTATTAACTGCGCATGTCCTAGTGACATAAATTCTTTGAGCTACCATGCCGCTACAAACATCTCACTTGAAGAAAACCCGCAGAAAATAGTCACACTGCCCTTGAAATAGTATTGGTCACATGATCGCATGAACTAAAAAAAAGCTTCATGTGATCATGCGACAAGCTACTTAGAACCTATCTCTACTTCACACAGGTCGACCAGATCCAAACCTGGTGAAAACCCCTTGCAGAAAACTTCAAATTTGGGCCCCAACAGTTACCAGTTCTTCATTTAAAACTCAGCCATTGTTCACACTTTTCCCCAGAAAATCTGACGATCTGGATCATCCC
This sequence comes from Chamaecyparis obtusa, assembly GCA_027943335.1. Classification (NCBI taxonomy): domain Eukaryota; kingdom Viridiplantae; phylum Streptophyta; class Pinopsida; order Cupressales; family Cupressaceae; genus Chamaecyparis; species Chamaecyparis obtusa. The sequence continues at coordinate 18,099 of BSBK01005485.1, forward strand.
CAAAATAGTCACAAGCCCCTAAACCTTTTCTTTAACCCCAGCCATATCCAGTGACCACGCGCAAACTCTTAACCACACACCAGTTATCGCTTACCGACCCCGGGCCCACTCTGCTTTAAAATAATGTTGGTCGCATGATTGCATGAACTCAAAAAGCTTCATGAAATCATGTGACAAGATTTATTAAAAATCCTCCACTTGCCACATAGATGCCTAGCCCCACAAAATACCACACATATCAAACCACGTGGATCGACAAGAAACTCGTACATCGGCCGGACCCACATCAACACTACCTAGGAGCATCAGAAGGATCCTATGGTGGTCGCATGATCACATGAACTCAAAAGATCCCACACAAACATGTGACCACTGTAGATCTTGAATCTATGGGGTCGCTAGATCTGGGCCCACAACAAACTTTGCTGACTACTAAGAAATGGACACATCACCTCCCACAGACCCACCAGTAGCTACAAGCTTTTAACAACGTGGCTAACGGTTTGTTTCATGTTTGCATAGCCTAAAAAGGGGCTATGCGATCATGTGACAGATCACCAGTGGTTCTCAAAAACTGTCAATTGGACTCCAATGGTGTGTGTTGCGCGGATAGAAATTTGGAAAAGGACTGCGGCCCAAAAATGAACGATAGGGAAAATTGGGCAACAAGAAGATGATATGGCAGCTTGGATGGTACATGCATATTATTTTATGAGTTTAGAGAAAGTACATATAGATATGTATTAATTTTTTAGGATTTAGTTCATAGAAAACCTTGATAAGATCGGAAAGACCAAGAACTCACAATTTAGATTTTTGTTTTTTATCACATACATGTTTTCTCATTTGCTAAGGAGATTCACATTGACTACAGGAGTTGATTGGAATGAAAATAGAAATTCTATGGACATAATCAACAAAATGTACCAGAGACACCCTATAGACAAAGTAAATGAAAGTGTTACTTTAGTGATTAAAAAAATGAAGAAAAGATCAAGGATTCCACGATTGATTATGGAGAAATACAAAGATGAGATATGATTTTTGGTAGATACATACTTTACCTATATTGAAGTAGTTGAGCCAAGAGTAGAATTTGTATAGCCTCTTGAGTATGAGGTTGAATAAAATGAGATTGAAGGTTATGTGAGAAGATTACTTAAGAGTAATCTAGATGCTAAGAGTCTTAGATTTGGAACACATGAAGATAATTTCAATTCTACACAATCATCACCAGCACAAAAAATGGCAAAGAAGAGAGTTGATAGTACCATAAAGAAAGTATTGAAAGAAATTGGCATCATAGAACATGAATTTTTCACTACGAAGCACATAAAAACAATAATCAAGGACATTGGACATAAATGAATACTATTAGTTCTACCCTTGACATCCCTTGCAGCCCCTACTAAAGAAATTTAGGTCATTGATAAAGAAACTAAAGAAGTGGACGTACAGGAAGTAAGGAAATCCACAAGGTCCTCCTCCACCACACCAACGAAGAGAGTGAAATAAATGGCAAGAGCACCAGGTAAAACAGAGAAGACTATCTTTAGCCTAGTTCAAAGGAAAACATTAGCAGTTAAGGTAGATGAAGAGGTAGGAAGAAGGAAGAAGAAATGGAAGCCAAAAATAGATAAAGTGAACCCTCTGATCATTAATGAAGGGGATTTCACTAAGTTAAACAAATACTATGACATGTATGACAACTTTGAGAATAAGAATGTAGAGAATGTAGTTGTCAAACATATGATCCTTACAGACAAGAAATTTGATGGTATCAAAGGAAAGATCCCTGGTAATCTTTAGGAGAAATTGGTTAACAGAAATAAGAGAGCTACAGAAGAAGATAATGGAATAAGAGAAATATTTATAAGAAAGCATTGTAAAATAAAAGACGAAGAACATTTCAAGAAAATTATGAAAAATCTAAGTACCCATCTAAGGAAGAAAAGAAGGACTATATTGATAATGGGAGGCACTTGTGAAGATTTTAAGAAAGAAAAAGAGGAAGCGGTTGTGAAGGTAATGACCTCTGGACCAGGTGAGCAATTTAGTGAATCTAATGAAGCGGTTGAAGCATAATATTAGACTGAACCATCACCAACTCTGTCACCCTCCATCAATATTGAAGATGAATATATGAATATTGAAGGAAAAAATATCACATTAGACAGTGAATAAAATCCCTTTAATGACCTAGAAGTCGATGTTGGCAATTTGATTGATGAGCAACATGACATTGCAAATGATAAGAAAGAGAGGTTGAAGCAAGAAAGGTGGTTTCAAATTGATACATCAGAAGAATAGTAGGTAGTTCTATGGGAACAATCAGTAATTATTCCTAAACCTAAGGACACAACAAAAATAACACAAAAACCACAGTTTGAATCAATGTTTGAATGCTTAGGATAGGAAGTGGATGATGATGATCAAATAGAGTTGATCTCATCTCTGAAAAATGTTATTGGAAAAAACAAGAAGGTAAAAGGCTTGGAAGGAGCACTACTTGAGGTAACTAGTAAACTTCAAAGTATAATATCAAGTCAAATTAGTGAGCCTGATCCACAAGAAAAAGAAAAAGAGGTTATGAAAGCCTTTGACATTGAGTTCACAAACCTATCTGATATTGCAACTATCAAATCCCAAGCAGTCCATGATGCACAGGTATTTTAAGTTGTATTCTAGAATATCAAAAATGATCTAGACAAAATGGATATATGCATAAAAGAGTTGAGAAGACCCATAGAGAGAGAAAGCATTGTGTTATGCTAACTTATCATCACAGCTGAATTTTAGTATTTCTAACTAAAAATTAATTTTTTTCAAAAATATGGTCTAGCTAGATTCATTATAGCTAAGTTAGATAAGTTCTTTAACTTTTCCAATTGGAAATATATATTAAATACATGTTTTATACCCCTTTGGGTCAAATTACCATAAAAATAAAATTATTTCAGAAAATTAGCGTTTCAATAACTCCTAATATTTTTAATGACATTTTTTTGAAAATTAAGAAATACCCTTTTGTAGAGATTAGAGTCAAGAATATCCTCATATAGATTTTATAGTATTTTAATAAGACATAGTTTATTGTAATTAAAAAATATTACAAGTAAGTATTTTAACAGTCAAGGAGATGTTGATTTGAAGAAAGAAAAAAATAGTAAATCATATTAAATAAAATTTAAAAACACATGGTGCACTAGAGGAGAGAGTCCTCTTCAAGAATATATATTTCTTTTTTTGATTGGGATAGATTTGTAATGAAAAATATGTTGCGAGATGAAAACTGTCGATTTCAGTGATTTGGAATTTGAATTGTTATAAAAGAGAAAATATAGGTCACAAACCAATTTTTATTTCTTTATGCACTAGATATATATGTCATCTATGAAATATTTTGAAATTAGGGGAAAATATGTTTATTTACCTATAATTTTTTGGTGGGAACTAGACCCCTAATTTTCAGTATTTTTCAGCAGCTGAAAAATTATCTTTAAATTTTTTTTAAAATATCAATTCTTATTCAAAAAAAATATTAAAAATATTAATTATAAACTTCATCCATTTTATCACATTTAATTACTTTACATCATCTCCAAATTCCAAACATAAATGTCATTTTTATACTATTGAAGTTGAACAACTTTGATTTTGTTAGCCTCTTCCTTTGTAAAAGGGTGACAACTTATTGTGCTTTTACCCCAAAGTATAATATCAAGTCAAGTTAGTGAGCCTAATCCACAAGTAAATAAAAAAGAGGTTATGAAATTCTTTGACATGGAGTTCAAAAACCTATCTAATATTGCAAATGTAAAATCCCAAGCAACCCATGATGCACAGGTATTTCAAGTTACATTCCAGAATATCGGAAATGATCTAGAAAACTTGGATATATGCATATAAGAGTTGATAAGATCCATAGAGTGAGAAAGCATTATACATTTAGTGTACACAATCACACAGCTAGACATCTGAGATATCAGAGAAGCTAAAGGTAAAATAATCAAAACTACAAGTGGCAGTAAACATTTTGCAAAGACCTAACACGAAGATCTCAAAAATTGAGAGGAAAACAAGAAAGATTTTTTTTTCTGATATGAGACTTCCAAATGATGAGAAGGAGTGTCATGCCCATATTTCTATGACAAAAAACACACCAATATTTTTTTTTAAGGTTATAAGTTTAAGTTAAAGGTTAATAGTTGACTAGGATTAATGTTTAAAACTGAGAGAGAGTTGGTAAACTTTCGATAGCGGGGAAACACAGTGATGGATAATCAAATTATGCACACCCCTAAACATGATGACATGTCCAACATACTTCTAGGGTTAACTAATTTAAAACTTAATCTTAGTCTATTAAATTAATAATTCACTAATTGCCAGTATATCAACTATTAATGGTTTTCAAAATCTTTCCTTTAACTCTTAGATCTCTCTTAGGATTAAACCAAAGATTATAATATTAAATTAACTATAGTTAAGTATGTGATTATTATGGTATTAAATATTACTAAATTAAATATAATATAATTTTAAACCAAATCCCTATGACCTATAACCTCCAATAGAATTTAAATATTTTAATTAATTAAATCAATTCATTTTTATTTTTTTAATCATTTATTTTACTCAAGTTCATCCCAAGGGTTTGATAAAATTTTCAACTATCCTTATAAATTCATTCGGATTTAATAATCTCTAAATAGTATCATGGAATTAAACCTCTAAATAAGAGTACTTTCATTAAATTAAAAATCACTAAATAGAAAACTCATTTGGAGAAGTTATTAATCTTACATCAATAATTAAACGATTAATTACATTCATTAGTTTCTACATTGTAAACTTGATAAAACATATTAGATGAATTCTACAAACTAATTTATTTAAACTTACTAAATTAAATTTTAATAAAGACAATCTTCTTATTAAGGGCTATTGTTTCTCAACAAAGATACTAATATCAAGATATCAAGTAAACTTGCATTGAGAGAGAGAGAGAGAGAGAGAGAGAGAGAGAGAGAGATTTTATACAATTCTTTTCATAACTATTAAAAATTTCATTCAAATGGACTCATTAAAATGAAACTATAATGGATTGTAATCTCTTTTCTTCTTCCTAGTTATCAATGTGGACACCTTTAGATTGTCATTGGTTAAATAGACAATCTCTTCACAAAAATTAATCCAACAAGAACTTCACTTTTTAATGAAATAAATGCATTGTCCATTCCTTATTGAATATAACATGAATACACTAGTATCTACCCTTGAGCATTATACAATATTTTCATAAGAACATGAATCTATCCCAAAAGGAAAACAATACATTACTTCATGACTTTGATACAACCACAAGACTTGGAGTGTTAACTCCATTACATAATATCATTGAGCTCAAGGGATCCTTAAGATTCCCTTACAATAACAATAATAATCAAACAAAAGTGATCCACATCAAATCTGAATACATCCTAAACTTTCTTCTTCAAGCTTCATGGCTTCAAATCCTGCATGGAGTGCTCACCTCCCAACCTAGGCTTCTAATAAGCCACCCGCGAGCTTGGGGAACCATCACATAGACAAGAATAGACATTCATGAAAACCAAGATCAACAATAGTATAATAAACACATTAAAAATTCCCAAACAAGGCTATGAACAATGAGTCTCATAATGACCCAAAACATGGGGTGAAGGTGGACTAAATACCAAGGGGAGAAACCACATTTCAAAATAAGAGACAACCCTACACTTGGCCTTCTCATCACACATCTTACCATAATATCACAAACCCAACAAAACTCCTTATGACCCCCAAGGCTATATATGATACAAATCCCTTATGACTCCCAAATTAAAAAAGAGAAATGGCTACATAGAGCCCATAGTTCCATCTTTTCTTCCTTCTCCTTTCCAATGAGAGACTCCACACCCATTTCTATCCCAATAAACTCTTCATCCCCAAGGTTAATCTTCCCTCCCAAGGGTGAGTGTGGCTATGAGAACTCCGTTAATAACAACATAAATAAGAAATCTTAAGAATTCAAATCTTCACATTTAGAACACAAAAGACATGCACTACAACAAACACAAGATTTACATATGCATCTACTAACACAAAACAACAAGATTCTGACACCATAAGAACACAAACAACACAATAACTAGTTTCTAAAATATAAGAAAAAAATATCCATGAGAATAGTTTCAACATGGAAACATCAACAAGTAAATGAGGAGTGCCACCAACTTAGATCAAAGCTTATAAAATTTATTTGATGATGAGCCTTCTATTTTCCTATGTCTCCTTCTTCCAAATTAAAAATGTCTCTAAGTTAGAGAGTGGGTGTTCAAACTCTTCCAAAAGAAGAGTCCCCTCTAAAAAAGCCTCCACACAAACTCCTAGGGATAAGATTACATTCCCATTGGGTGGTCTTCCCTATGTTCCTTACATAGTTTCCAAATTTGGTCTCTTACAAAGGTAAGCTTAAAAGGAGGGATAAGGACTACCTTTCTAATGGGTGGTGTTCTTATCAAAACATGGTCCCAAAAGTTGATTTTCGGCCATCTTGGAAAACCAACTTTTTGATGGATCATTTGGTAAACTAAGGGTTGTCCTATGGTGAAAAATGGCCCTTACCCATAGGTATGTCAAGTGGGCTAACTAAAAATCCCCTTAACACTCCCTTAGGCACCTTTTTAACCCCCCAAAAGTGCATGCTAAGTTCAATTTCGAAAATCCTTGACTTGAAACTACCTCAACCTCCCTAACGAAGGGACTTCTAATGGGGATCCTCATGGTAGTATCCTTGGTTGATGGGCATCCAATTCCAAAGTGGACATGTCATGGCCACAAGTACACATACAATTGTCAAGTGACACAACAAGAATGAGACATCACAAGCCATGTGGCATATCCACTTGGGCATATGCAAAAATAAATTACATTACAATTTAACATATTAATTAAATACACTCATGAACATTACATTCACAAATAAAATATGATACAATGAGGGTTTTGCCTCTCATTAGAAGCAACCTTGGCTTGAACTGATTTTCACATAGGTCTATGCTTTGGTTCCCCAAATTTACCATGGTCTAATTCCCTACACAGTAAATTCCAACATCAGTAGTCAAAGGAAATATACATGTTAATTCATAACATTAATGATTAAGATAATTCATCTACAATATCATATTCACATGGCATAATAATTCATTTATAACATACATACAACTCATCATAAAATATACAATTCATCACTAAATTAAGCTTGTAACATAAACATTACATATATAATTCATTGCATAATTAAGTATCATCATGACATCATCACATTCATAGAATCCAATTAATCACACATGTAGAATCCAATTTGAAATCATAGTAATCATAAATAGAAACATAACATAATGTGTATCAAACCTCTAAGGTGATAAAAACATAATATTAAGTGTCAGAAATCTATAAAGCATCAAAATATAACATCAAATGAGTCTATCTCAAATACAAAAACTGAAAGGCTATGAAAGCCTTGGGGTGAGGCCTCACATCCTCCCCCCTAGGCATGAACTTCCTCCTGGATTTCATCAAAAAGATCAGGGTATTTTTATCTTATCTGTGTTGGGTCCTCCCATGATGTCATAACCTCAACATAGAAATCCCACTGGAGCCTAACTTGGTCTAGCTCTTGGCCTTGAAGAGCTAGCATTTGGCATGGAAAAATATAGATGGGCTCCAAAGCCAACTGGCCATTCGACTCCACCTACAAGGCATCCTAATCTATCATATGAGTCTCATAAAAAATATACTTCCTCAACACTAACAAATGAAAAACATTGTGGATGTGTGATAGGCTCAGTGGCAAAGCAAGATGATAGGTGAGAGGACCTATCCGCTCAAGAATCTCAAAAGGACCAAAAAATCTAGGTGCAAGCTTAGAGCCCTTTCCAAAATGGATTGGAATCTTATGTGGTCACACTCTTAGAAAGACTCTATCCCCAACCTAATAAGTATGATCCTCCCTCTTGGAATCTCCATACTTCTACTTTCTATCATCTACATCCTTCAGATGTTGTCTAATCAAAGACACCTACTATCTAATTCTTGCCATATAATGTCTGATAGGGAAGCATACCTAGGGAAGTGTGATGCCCATTATTGTAGACAAACTCAACCAAATGAAGGTACTCCTCCCACCTAGTTTGATGATCCATGACAAACATGTGGGGCATATCCTCCAAGACCTGATTAACCCTCTCTATTTGACCATCTATCTTTGGGTGATAGGCGGTGCTAAAATTGAGCTTAGCACCCAAAGCTGTCTGTTAGAATAACTAAGAGGGGTGTGAATCAGTTATCTAGTGTCCAAAAACAAAATTTATAATCCAAAACAATTAGTTCCATTTCTGCTACTCAGTAAACATAAAATACTTTCTTTGTCTGTGCTTTTACCAATTATCACTCTAAAACTTATAGTAGTTACCGATCAAATCTAACATGTAATATGAAAAGTATGATAACAAAAAAATATCATAATCAATACATAACACAAGTGATTTAATGTAGAAACCCTATGAAGGGAAAAACCACTTGGGATAGGCAACCTAAAAATATTCACTCTTCTGAAGTGAGGTCATTGAAGACCGAACCCTGTTAAAGGTTACAAACACACTGTTAGGTGTGACCTTGTTAGAGGATTTTAGACCAACCATTATCATCCAACCAGAATTCACTATGGGGTTGACAAGATAACAATATTCATTCTATGAATGAAACATAATAAGACTTTCTTAGTCCACTCAGTTAAGAGATTTGACTCTATACAATGGTTAAATATGTAACAGTAGGTGATCTTCCTTAATACAACTTCAATTGAAAATTACAGATCAATATTTAGCTCATACAAATCTTTATGATCAATATAACACTTCAGATTTAATATTATATCAACTTACTATCCATCGGTAATTACTCTCTATTGCTCGGTAATTGCTCTGCAGTTCAGTTCTCACTAACTAGTATGATCAGAATGCATGAAAAATTGTTCACGTGATAATTCTGCAGTATCTTCTTCTTCTAGAATCTTTCACTATGAAATCTCCAGTCTCTTATATAGACATGTAAACCATTTTCTTTTTTCTTCATTGATTGATTTTTCTTCCTTAAGATTTTTCCACTTAATCTCATTCATTGATTTTGCTTCTTTAACCTTCTTCTACTGAAGTATCAATAACACATTTCAATCTGCTCCGTTAGATCTTCCTTGAATTATGTTAGCTATCAATCTTCATAACAAACATTATCTTTTACACTAACATTGATGTACTTTCTAGCTCATCAATCTTATCGGCTAAAATAATCATTTAATTCCTTATATTCTGCTCGATTAACAAAGAAATGCATCGGTGAGCACTGCACTCCATATACACTGCACTCTATCGGTGTATACTAAAATGCTTCATTTACCGACAACACTTCTTTGTGTCTTTCAACTTTATTCTTCATCATAGATGAATGCAACATAATAAAGTCAATATCATAAGATCATAGAATCATCAACAAGTTACTCAATGTATTCCTTATCCTCATTTGACATATGCATCCTCCTCATGTAGATATTTCTATTCTTCATCTCTTTCACCTTTCTTTAGATGTTTCGACATAGTAACTTACAAGATATGTGTTGTCAAACTAGCTGACATCAATGACAACATAATATTGATTTAATCATATTACATATCTAATCAAAAAATCCTCAATGATCTTTAATCACATAATCTTCAATTAGGTTCTAAATCAATTGTAGTTCATCAATCTATCCCTTTGGCATTGATGGCAACTCAAGTAATATGAAATGTACCATACACATACCAAACATGTATTCTATAGCTTTGTGAACAAATGTTGTACAAGCTCTCCCTAGCTTAATATGTTTAATCACTATGTTACTAAAAAACATTATAAAATACAGCTTTGACATTCTGTAGATGTGCTTGGTTCAACTCCTGCGCCTTCTTGATTATCTCTCCCTTAGATAGTTCTCATCAGTGTACATTGTTTCATATGTTTCATATTGTTTATCTCTCCCTTTGACAACAATTCCAAAGAAACAAATAAACAAATAGCTCTTTTAGTAGCTAAGTAACTCTCTGTTATCCAATACAATTTCTATATCTCTGTATACTAATATCCCAATCCATTCCAGTTCTTCAAACTTAATCATAACCTTGAACATGATCCAAAGTGTGAACTATACTGCATCAACATGAATGATCTTCCGATAAGAGTAGGCCGATGCAACATCAAGATCACATTAGTGATCGGTAGATAGGGGATGGACCCCAAGTCTAGTCCTCAAGTATTCAAATGTATCCTACGGTAGAGACTTTGTAAAGATATTTGCAAGTTGTTCCTTAGATGTAACAAACTCTAACTTCACTTTCTTCTCCTCTACTTGTTCTCTTAAGTAGCGATACTTAATTGATATGTGCTTTGTTTTAGAGTGCATCACTAGATTCTTTGAAATATTAATGGCACTAGTGTTGTCACAGTATATAATCACCAAGTCAGTGATTACCTCATTCATTCCTTCCAACACTTGCTTAATATATGCACTATTTGAGTAGTTAGTAGAAGTAGCAACATACTCTACTTTAGCTATAGACTAATAAATTCAAGCCTTCATTTTACTTGTCCAAGTTACAAGTCTTTCACCAAAGAAAAATGCTCCCCTGGTGGTGCTTTTTCTATCATCCACATTTCTAGCCCAATCAGCATCGGTGTATAGCTTCTATTAAAAATTGCCTTCCTTAGGATACCATAATCCATAATCCATAATCCTCTATTTTCTTCAGGTATTCTAGGATTCTTTTAGTAGAACTCATGTGTGATTCTCTAGGGTTAGCAGAAAATCTAGCAACAATTCTCAAAGCATGTACTATATCTGGTCTACTGTGAACTACATACATTAACTTACCAATCATGGATCGATAAAGTGTCTAGTTTACCTCTGTAGTTTCATCCTCCTTTGTCAGTTTACATCCAATGGCCATCAGTGTTACCACAAGTTTAGCATCTTCCATGCAAAATGTCTTCAATACTTCCTTTATGTATTTAGATTGTGTGATGAATATCCCATCACTTTGCTAAATCACTTGTAGTCCTAGAAAGAACTTAATCTCTCTGAACATAGACATTTCAAAATCCTTTTGCATTTCATTAGCAAAGGCTTTACATATGTGGTCTTTTCCTCTAGAAATAATATCATCCACAAATATCTCAGCAATAAGAATAGTATCATCAGTATCACCTTTCATATACAAATTGTTTTCTTCACTTGTTCTGACAAATCCAATACTTAACAAGTAAGTATGTAGCCTTTCATACTACGCTCTTGGTGCTTGATTGAAACTATATAAAGCTTTATGTAGTCTACATACCATGTCTTTGTTGTCTAGATCAACAAATCCTTTAGGTTGTTCTATGTAGACCTCTTCTTCAAGTATACCATTCAGAAATGCTGACATGACATCCATTTGATAGACTTTGACTTTGTTGTGTGTAGCATATGCAAGTAGCATTCTAACACCTTCCAATATACGAAAAGGTGAAAATATTTCACCATAATCAATGCCTTCTTCCTATGCATATCCTTTGCATACAAATCTAGCTTTCTTTCTTGTGACTTCACCATTTTCATTCAGTTCGTTCCTAAAAATCCACTTAGTAACAATAACATTCTCAACTTTAGGTTAGGGTACTAAGGACCAATTTTTTTTATTCTCTATTTGTTCAATTTCCTCTTTCATTTCATTAACCCGTTCATCATTCTCCAATGCAATTTTTACATTTTTCGGTTCAAATTCACAAACTAGACATGTACCTTGTCTTGCTTTGCTCCTAGTTTGCATTCCAGCTTGTCTATCTCCAATAATTTGTGTGTCAGGATGATTTCTCCTAAAAAATATTGCTAGTACTCGGTCTCTTCTCTCTTGTTCATCCTATTCAGGTTCATTTGATTTCTTGGTAGCTCCATCCTGCTCGTTGGTTTGTCTTTGTTATTGTATTTTTAGCTCCTATTGACTCTCCTGCCATAGCTTCCTTCAGATCGGTCTTTGGTTCTATCATCATCTTTCTTATGTGGACATTTAGCAGCAATGTGGCCAACTTCTTTATAGTTAAAGCATGCCAAAGGTAGCTTACCTCTATACCTTCCTTTACCTTTGGGTAACCTTTTGGCCATAAGAGCTTCAAGCTCATCAAGCTCATCATCGGTATTGCTATCACTATCATTATTCTTATTATTCCTACTACTAGACTTACCAATCTTTAAAGAAGACATGAAAGTAGAGTCAATAGTCGGTACAACAATGTTATCAAAGTTATTCAATTCAAAGGTTGTAAGCTTACCAATCAGTGTGTCAAGAGTAAGGTTGGATGTGGCCCTTGTTTCATGAATTGCAGAGATCTTGATTACATAAACTGGTAGTAATGTTCTGAGAATCTTGCTTATCACTGTTTCATCATCAATAATTCCATCTGATGATATAATAGGATGTACTACTTCTTTCAATCTATTTTTGTACTACACAATGTTTTCACCTTTCTTCATCTTCATATGATTGAATTTGCCTCTTAGGCTTTCAACTCAGGCTCTTTTAACATTCAAATCTCCACTGTAGATTAACTTTAGTTTTTCCCACATGGCTTTGGTAGTAGTGCATCCCTTAATATCTTCAAATTCAGCATTAGTATAGGTAGCAACAAGTTCCATCATAGTAATATTGTGTTCATGCCTGTCTTTCAGTTGATCAAGAGTTAAGGGACCAACGGTCAGTTCAATATAGCCATTCTCCATCAGTTCTAGTGAAGAATTCCCAATTCTAGATATGTCCAGCTTCATCTGGCTTTGCCATACTATGAAGTTCTCTTTGTTCAGTCTTAGCACTTCTCTCTTATAAATCTTGAGATCTTTGTGCTGAAATCCTTAAAACTCTATTCTAAGAAACCAAAGCTCTGATACCAATTGTTAGAATAACTGAGAGGGGGGTGAATCAGTTATCTAGTGTCTCAAAACAAAATGTATAATCCAAAACAATTACTTCAATTTTCACTACTCGGTAAACATAAAATACTTTCTTTGTCTGTGCTTTTACCGATTATCAGTCTAAAACTTATAGCAGTTACCTATCAAATCTAACATGCAATATGAAAAGTATGATAACAAACAAATATCACAATCAACACATAACATGAGATTTAACTTGGAAACCCTATGAAGGGATAAACCACCTAGGACTGGCAACCCAAAAATATTCACTCTTCTGAAGTCAGGTCGGTGAAGACCCAGCCCTGTTAAAGGTTACAAACATACTATTAGGTATGACCTTGTTAGAGGATTTTAGACCAACCATTATCATCCAACTAGCATTCACTATGGGGTTGACAGGACAACAATGTTCATTCTATGAATGAAACATAATAAGACTTTCTTAGTCCACTTGATTAAGAGATTTGACTGTGTACAGTGGTTAAATATGTAACAGTGGGTACTCTACCTTAATACAACTTCAATTACAAATTATAGATCAATATTCAGCTCATACAAATCTTTCTAATCAATATAACACTTCAGATTCAATGCTATATCAACTTATTGTCCATCAGTAATTACTCTTTGTTTCTCAGTAATTGCTCTACAGTTTAGTTCTCACTAACCAGTATGATCAGAATGCATGAAAACTTGTTCACGTGATAATTTTGCAGTATCTTCTTCTTCTAGCATCTTTCACTATGAAATCTCTAGTCTCTTATATAGACATGTAAACCATTTTATCTTTGTCTATAATCTTCTCCAGAAAGATGATGTGAAGAGAGAATCTCGATCATAAATAATCTTACGAAGTATGCCATCAAGTTTGACAATATCCTAGAAGAATACATGTGCTACTGCTAGAGCTATAAAAATGGTTTGAATAGGTGAGAAATGGGCTACTTTGGTGAGTTTTTCAACTGTCACCATGATGGCATCATGGCATCAAGATGAAATAGGGAGACCAATGATTAAGTCCATGGAAATAACCTCCCACTTCCACTCTAGTATCTCATGAGGCTGAAGCAAACCACCAAGGTGACAATGCTCTATCTTAACCCTCTGACACTCTAGAACTTGTGCCACTACCTCAACTATGTTCTATCTCATCCCTGGCCAATGATATAAATGCCTCAAATTTGTATGCATCTTCTTGACTCTGGGGTGCCTTGCATAAGGGGATCTATGAGCCTCTAACATGATGAAAACTCCCAACTCTCTAGAGGATGGGACATAGATGCATCCTCTATGGCGTAAAAGCCCATCAAAATCTAGGGAATATCTAAAATAATTATCCTCAAGGGTACTCTGAGACTAAATAATCTAACTGTCCTCTACATACCAAACATCCTCATGCAAGTGATGTAATATTTGAACTCTTAATTTTGTACATGCAGTCATAGAGTAGGCCCCATGGTGTCTCCTACTTAACACATTGGTAGCCACATTCTCTTTCCCCTTGATGTAGTGGACATCAAAATCATACTCACATAGGAATTCAATCCACCTATGTTGACGTGCATTCAGGTTCGACTGAGTGAAGATATACTATAAAATCTGATGATCAGAATGAAGCTCAAATTGATGACCCAAAAGGAAATGATTCCATCTCAGTAATGCATGAACCACTGTAGCTAATTCAATGTCATGAGTGGGGTAATTGAGCTCATGAGTCTTATGTTTTCTAGAATCATATGCAATGGGTCATCTGTTCTACATAAGAACTACTACCAAACCATCTAAGGAAGCATCTATGCATACAACAAAATCTACTAAAGGATTAGGCACTACTAGAATAGGAGCACTAGTAAGTGCCTTCTTGAGTTCTTGAAAGGCTCTCTCCCACTTCTCAGTCCACTCAAGCTTATTTACCTTACGCTGAAGTGAAGTGATGGGATTTTCCACTCTAGAAAAACCCTCTACAAAATGCATGTAGTATCCTACTAATTCCATAAAACTCCTGACCTTGATCACAGAAGTAGGTGCAGGCCAATCTATGATGGCTCTAATCTTAGATGGATCTACTGAGATTCCATCTCCTAAAATAACATGCCCAAGGTAATAAATCTATGTCCTATAAAAATAACATTTAGACAAACTACCATACAATTGATTGTCTCTAAGACACTGCAATACCTATCTCAAGTGCTCTTCATGCACCTCTTCAACCCAAGAATATATCAATATATCATCAAGGAATACTACTACAAACATATCAAGGAAGGTGTGGAATGCCCCATTCATAAGGCTCATGAAAACCGTTGGAGCATTGGTGAGTCCAAAAGGTACAACTGTGAGCTCGTAATGCCCATATCTGGTATGGAATGCAATCTTAGGGATATCATTGTCAGCAATCTATAACTGATGGTAACTTGACTTAAGATCAATCATGGAAAACACTCTAGCACCCTTAAGCTGATCAAATAAATCATCAATCCTAGGGAGTGGATATCAATTGTTGATGGTAAGTTGATTAAGCTATCGATAATCCATACATAACCCTAAGGATCCATCCTTATTCTTAATGAAGATAACAGGTGCGCCCCAAGGTGAAACACTAGGTTGAATGTGACCTTTCTTCAAAAGTTCCTCTAACTAGATCTTCAGCTTATTAAGCTCATTAGTGGTCATCCTGTAAGGTGCGCTTGAAAATGGAGTAGCTCTTGGTATAAGATCTATATGGAAATCTACTGCTCTATGAGGAGGCATGCTTGGAATCTCAGTAGGAAACACATCTACAAACTCCTGAAGTATATGATAATGATCAAGAAATGGTTCCCTTTCCTCCTCATCCTCTCTATCACTAAAAGTAATGGAAAATAACTGACATCCCTTCTGCATGCTTTGCTTAAGCTTCATGGATGAGATCATATGAATGAGATGCCTTTTTGAATCCTACAAATCATAATAGGTGTACCATAATTTGGAACACATGAAGATAACTTCAATTCTACATAATCATCAAAAGCACAAAAAATGGTAAAGAAGAGAGTTGATAGTACCATAAAGAAAATATTGAAAGATAGTGGCATGCTACAACATGAATTTGTCATTACAAAGAAAACAACAACAATGATCAAGGACATTGGATATAAATAAATACTATCAGTTCTACGCTTGACATCACTTGCAGCCCCTACTAAAGAAATTCAGGTCATTGATGAAGAAACTAAAGAAATGGAAGTACAAGAAGTAAGGAAATCCACAAGGTCCTCCTCCACCAAACTGACGAAGAGAGTGAAATAAATGGTAAGAGCACTAGGTAAAAGATAGAAGACTATCTTTACCTTAGTTCAAAGGAAAACATCAACAGTTAAGGTAGATGAAGAGGCAAGAAGAAGCAAGAAGAAATGGAACCCAAAAATAGATAAAGTGAACCTCTGATCATTAGTGAAGGGGATTTCACTAAGTTAAATAAAATATGATGACATGTATGACAACTTTGAGAAGTTGAACCTAGAGAATGCAGTTGTCAGATATATGATCCTTATAGACAAGAAATTTGATGGTATCAAAGGAAAGATCGCTGATAATCTTTAAGAGAAATTGGTTAACAGAAATAAGAGAGCTACAGAAAAAGATAATGGAATAAGAGAAATATTTATAAGAAATCTTTGTGAAATAAAAGATAAAGAACATTTCAAGAAAATTATGAAAAATCTAAGTATCCATCTGAGGAAGAAAAGAAGGACTATACTGATAATGGGAGGCACTTATGAAGATTTTAACAAAGAAAAAGAGGAAGTGGTTCTGAAGGTAATGACCTCTAGACTAGGTGAGCAATTTAGTGAATC
>BSBK01005485.1:40000-115000 GCA_027943335.1 Chamaecyparis obtusa
TTTGATGAAGATCCTTCTCTTTTCCTAAGTCTCCTTCCTCCATATTAACAATGTCTTTAAGTTAGAGAGTGGGTGTTCAAACTCTTCCAAAAGAAGAGTCCCCTCTATAAAGGCCTCCACACAAACTCTTAAGGATAAGATTACATTCTCATTGGGTGGTCTTTCCTATGTTCCTTACATGGTTTCCAAATTTGGTTTCTTACAAAGGTAAGCTTAAAAGGTGGGATAAGGACTACCTTTCTAATGGGTGGTGTTCTTATCAAAACATGGTCCCAAAAGTTGATTTTCGGCCATCATGGAAAACCAACTTTTGGATGGATCATTTGGTAAACTAAGGGTTGTCCTATGGTGAAAAATGACCCTTACTCATAGGTATATCAAGTGAGATAAATAAAAATGGCGTAAACACTCACTTCGACACCTTTTTAACCCCCAAAAGTGCATTCGAAGTTCGATTTCAAAAATCCTTGACTTGAAACTACCTAAAGCTCCCTAACCAAGGGATTTCTCATGGGGATCCTCATGGTAATATCCTAGGTTTATGGGCATCCAATTCCCAAATGGACATGCCATGGCCAAAAGTACACATACAATTGTCAACTAACACAACAAGAATGAGACATCACAAGCCATGTGGCATATCCACTTGGGCATACTCAAAAATAGATTACATTACAATTTAACATATTAATTAAATACACAAATTCACATTACATTCACAAATAAAATATGATACAATGAGGCTTTTTCCTCTCATTAGAAGCAACCTTGGCTCAAACTATTTTTCACATAGGTCTATGCTTTGGTTCCCCAAATTTACCATGGTCTAATTTCCTACACATTAAAGTCCAACATTAGTAGTCCAAGGAAATATAAATGTAAATTCATAACATGAATGATCAAGATAATTCATCTACAATATCATAATTTTCATGTCATAATCATTCATCTATAACATACATACAACTCATGATGAAATAGACAATTCATCACTAAATTAAGCTTGTAACATAAACATTACATATATAATTCATCACATAATTAAGTATGATCATGATATCATCACATTCATAAAATCCAATTAATCACACATCTAGAATGCAATTTGATATCATATTAATCATAAGTTGAAACATAACATAATGTTTATCAAACCTCTAAGGTGATAAAAACATAGTATAAAGTGTCAGAAATTGTGAGACCTATCAGACAGTCACATTTTTGCTATTATGTTTTCTATACTTTCAGCACTTATTTCTCAGACATATCAGACTATGTGGACACTTATGTATTTAAGGATCTATTGAATCCTATTTTATATGTTCAGTACCTGATTATGTAATCAGGGTACACTTGGGATATTGCATGTTATGTTTCAGTTTCAGTTATGGTTACATACATATGATGATTTATGATGTTTTAAAACTATTGTAATGTAAAGACGGTTTAGGAAATCGAAGTTATGCTTAGTTGAGTAATTTACAGACATAGTTTTAAACCATGCAGTTATGATGTATTATGTTTATATCACATTTTATTGGACCTACTGATGTGTGCAATGAGTGTGCAGGATAAGTTGACCATGGAACTAAATTTGGGGATCCAATATTGAAATATATGTTTTTACCATGCATACCAAGGTCCTCTTTGAATAAAGAGACGTGGACCTCCTTGTGATGTTTTTCATTTCGTAAATGTGGTTTGCATGTGTGTAATTAAAATAGATTTTTTGTATATGATCTAACCATGTCATTGTTTTAATTAATGTGCCAAATTTGGCAAATTATGGCTTATATGTTGGCATGGTTAAGTATGTTTATTATTGAGTGTTTTAGGGCCTAACCAGGGTATTACCTTAGGATGTGATCAACTAAACTTGGGTTAGGAAGTTTCTAGAAGTCAACCAAGACCCCAAATCCGTGCACAAACTTCAGGTGGACTTTAGGAAGGTCTTTTGGGCTCCTAGAAGGTAACCGGGGTCAGTTTTAGCTACCCAACTTGGTACCCTAGGGGTTAGGGGTCATTTTCAGCCATTAATAAGCCTTTAAACTCATTTATTACTCCCCTAAAGTCTCCATTTTGAAGATGGACGGATTTGAAGAGTTGTGAGGTTTTAGTTAACCTCTCTTTTTCTCAATTTTGCATTCAATTCCATTTATGGTGAATGAAGGCAAGTGGGAAGAAGGGGATGGAAGTTCCTTCTCTCTTCTGATTGGTTCCACCATTCTTGGAGGTTTTCCTATTTAGGAAGGGCCTTGGGCTAAGTTTTAGTTGATCACCCACTCTCTAGATTTGGAGACCAGATTTGTTGGAAAGCTTAGGAGAAGGCTAACATTGAAGGAGTTCAAGTTTTCAGATACTCAACACACTTGGAGAAAGGTTGGCCCTTGTGTTATTTTGTTCTTCATATTTTGTGTTCTTGAGCTTGGACCTCCATTAATGGAGTCCATGGCTTTTATCCAGGTTTTGTATGAATTTTTAAAAGTTTATAATTGTTGTTTTATTTTCCTTTTTGTAATTGCAATTTGGGGATGGTTTCTTCTAGGTTTACTCACCCTAGGGAGGGTGGAGTAACCTTGAAGGGGGTAGTAGGAAGTAGACCTAGGATGTGCAGAGTCTCCCATGTGTGGAGGGATAAACATGGGGTTCCACGATACCCATGATGCCAAACATAGCCTACGGGCACCTGGGGGCCATAAGAAGATTGAGACCATATCTCTTGGAGATGGTCTACCCAAGTCCATGTGTGGCTTGGGATGTTTTATCATGTTGTGGCTTCTCCTCCTGGTAGTCCACCTCTACCCTATTTTCAGAAAGACCTCTAGGAGGTCTTCCTATTGTTATATCCTGTTGGGAATTGATTTAGTGTCATCTTGTTCCTGATTGTTTTCCCTATTTCTTGATTGTCTGTTTGTTATCCTATTTCATATTGGATCCCCTAGCTCAGGGGGGGGCTTGAAAAGGCCTAGGTTGGGAGGTGAGCCTCTGTGGTCAACCATGCATGCACAGGTACCCAGAGACGCAGGGATTGTGGTATTATGGACTTAGAGAATCTCAGTTTGAAACTTCTTGTAATTTACTTTCCAGATATGTTGTAAAATCTAAACTTGCAAGTTTATGCCTAAAATTGAAATTAGTGATTTCTTGTTAAAACACACATTGAGATTATGGATATGTCTCAAGAAAATGGTGTTTTGGTAGATGGATTCTATTGTGTAATTGATCCCATTATTGTTACCTTTAGTTTATTATTATTTCATTATTTTAGAGGAAATCAATAAGCTGTTAAATTGTTTATGTTGTTCTTAACTTACACCAAGAATTTAAACAAATTTCATAGAAGAATATAATGTGGAATTTTATTTTAAAAATTTTGTACTTAGAATATTTTGAAATATTTGCAAAAAAAATAATAAATAAATTTTATGCTCGAAATGAAAATTTTATCCCTACAATATGTTTATCTACATTTATAGATTGTGCATATCAATTTTTATTTTTATTTTAAAATATTCCCCATACCCCTGTTTGGAGGTACAGGAAATGATTTTTTTACCAGTAAAAATAAATAAATCTTTTTAAAAAAACTAAATTTAATAGTTTAATAAATACATAAATTGTATTTATAAACTATATGCTTATACAATAAAATTTAAAGTTTAGAGTTCATTTTATTTTATTTTAAAGCGCTGGGCGCTTTTACATTAAAATTATTATTTAATTTTTAAGTGCCTTCGGCACTGGTTTTCCGTGCGGGGGTTTGGGAGTGGGTGGGGCCGTCGCTGCCCTGATCTCCTCCTCCTCCCTTGCGATAGCAGCGGCGCGGCTTGGGCGGCGCCATCACCCGCCCCCACCACTGCTGTTGCAGTGGCGGGCGGAGCGGCGCTCGCGCCAAGGCCACCGCTACCCCCGCCGCCCATTCTCTCCGCTTGGTGCTGAGACCCCCTCTACCGCCTTCTTCTGACAGTCCGCCGCCGCTGCCGTGAACCCCCGCACCTTCCTCCACCGTGAGCCATCTCTCCCCTTTCCGTCACTTCCCTAACCCCATCTCTGCTTCTCCACCACCATTCTCCCTCCACCGCCGCCGTGCTCTGCATGCGCGTGCGCGGTTGTCTTTTTGGCCGCCACTTCCTCTTTGGCCCTGGTTCTGTTTGATCGTAGGGTTTGGAAGAGTCATTTGAAAATGCAAAGTTCGGTATATTATGTTGTGTGATAATTTTATTTAGTATTAAATGTTTAATATAGCCGCTTTTTAGGTGCTTTATTATTGGTTCACAAAGGATTAGTAATGTTGTTAAAATAGATTTCTTTGTATTCATTTATATACTATGCAATGTTACATATATAAATATTACTTTTTTTTTTTTTTATATGAATTTATTAGTTAGTTGTTTAAAATAGAGTTCTATTATATTTATGTAATAAATAGATTAATTTAATTTAATTCATTTGTTTATAAGTCTCATTTTAATTCCATAGAAATAAAATATATTTTAAGTTAAATAGATTTATTATACAAGTGATTATTTAATTATTTGGAGATTAAGTATTACTTTGAATAGTTTCTATCTTATAGAGATTAAATGTTGTTTTAATCTACTGTATCAAAGAATATTTATGAAATAATTATATGGGTTGTATTATTAAGATCAATCATTTTTTTTCATTAAATGTTAAGAGTAGTCTTTTAAACTTGCATGGATAATAAATTAAAAGAGAATATTTCGTTAATAAAATATATTAAATTTTTTAACTTAGATAAACATTTTATTTGATAAGAGGGTCATAACAACCCCTTATCCTCGTGGTAAATATTTAATAAAGAGTATTATCACTACATTGACCAGTGTTGTGCATAGTTGACTTTTAGTCAACATTGGTCAAACGTAACCCGTTTACCTTGGTTTTTGAACCAATGTTTCCCCTCGTACCCTAGAGCTTAGGAATATAATTTCGTGCCTTTCTGTGATGGTTGACTTTTTGGTCAACCCTAGTTGAATTTTTTGTCAACCATCTCGGGTACATGTTTTATCATTACCAGTTGTATCATTAACCTTAGGATACTCTGTTTTAGCTAAATTTTGGCATAGTTGACTTTTTGGGTTGACTTAGTCAAACCTTGGACATCACCTCAGTTGCGTGCCCAAGTTGTCCTTGACACTTTCCAGCTTGATCGTACGTACTTTGGTGTATAGTCAACTTATGGTTGACTCAGGTTGACTTTTAGTCAATCATCTCGATTTGCATGCTGGTCAAGTTAGTAGCTTTGGGAAACTTGTATCTTGTCTAGAGACTCATGCCAGGATAGGACTTGTTCTCTAGTTGTGTAAGTGCTTTTAGTATGATAGTTAGTATGTTTAGGAAATTTTTTCGTAGCTATGTTTTGCTTAACTTTTGGGCATGACAGAAATCCATAAAGCATCAAAATATAACATCAACTAACTCAATCTCAATGGTAGAAACTGAAAGGCTATGATAGCCTCAGGGTGAGGCCTCACATCCTCCCCCCCTAGACATGAACTTCCTCTTGGATTTCATCAAAAAGATTAGGGTATTGTGTTCTCATCTAGGCTGGGTCTTCCCATGATGTCGTATCCTCAACATAGAAATCCCACTAGACCATAACCTAGTCCATCTCTTGGCCTCGAAAAGCTAGCGTCTGATGCACCAAAATGAGGATGGGCTCCAAAGACAATTGACCATTTGACTCCACCTACAGGGCATCCCAATCTATGATATGAGTCTCATAAAAAATATACTTCCTTAACACTGACAAATGAAAAACATCGTGGATGCGTGATAGGCTCAGTGGCAAAGTGAGATGATAGGTGATAGGACCTATCCACTCAAGAATCTCAAAAGGAGAAACAAGTCTTGGTGCAAGTTTAGAGCCCTTTCCAAAATGGACTGGATTATTATGTGGTTGCACTCTTAGAAAGACTATCCCCAACCTGATAACTACAATCCTCCCTCTTGGAATCTACATACTTCCTCTACCTATCATGTACCTCCTTCAAATGTTGTCTAATCAAAGACACCTACTTCTCCAATTCTTTCAGTAAATTAGGACCTAAAGCAACTCTATCCTCTATGTGGTCCCAACTCAAAGGTGTTCTGCATGGTCTACCATATAATGCCTGATAGGGAGGCATACCTAGGGAAGTGTGATGCCCATTATTGTAGACAAACTTAACCAAATGAAGGTACTCCTCCCACCTAGTCTAATGATCCATGACATACATGTGGAGCATATCCTCCAATACCTAATCAACCCTCTCTATTTGACCATCTATCTCTGGGTGATAGGCGGTGCTAAAATTGAGCTTAGTGCCCAAAGTTGTCTGTAATCCTCTCCAAAAAGATAATGTGAAGAGAGAATCTTGATCAAAAATAATCTTATAAGGTTTTCCATGAAGTCTGACAATTTTCCTTAAGAATACCTCTACTATTGTAGGGCTATAAAAGTGGTATGAATAGGTGAGAAGTAGGATACTTTGGTCAATTTGTCAATTGTCACCATGTGGCATCATGGCATCAAGATGACATAGGGAGACCAATGACTAAGTCCATGGAAATAACATCCCACTTCCACTCAAGTATCTCATGAGGCTGAAGCAAACCACTAGGGTGATGATGCTTTGTCTTAACCCTCTAGCACTCTAGACATTGTGTCACTACCTCAGCTATGTTCTGTCTCATCCCTGGCCAACGATATAACTACCTCAAATCTGTATGCATCTTCTTGACTCTGGGATGCATTCCATAAGGGGATCTATGAGCCTCTAACATGATGAAAACTCCCAAATTTCCAGAGGATGGGACATATATGCATCCTCTATGGTGTAAAAGCCCATCAGAATCTAGGTAATATCCTAAATAATTATCCTCAAGGGTACTCTGAGATCAAATAATCTGACTGACCACTACATACCAAACATCCTCATGCAAGTGATGTAATAGTTGATCTCTCAATTTTGTACATGCAATCATAGAGTAGGCCCCATGGTGTCTCCTATTTAAAGAAATGGCAACCACATTCTCTTTCCCCTTGATGTAGTGGACATCAAAATCATACTCACATGGGAATTCCATCCACCTACATTGAAGTTGATTTAGGTTCAAATGGGTGAAGATATACTATAAAATTTGATGATCAAAATGAAGCTCAAACTGATGACCCAGAAGGAAATGTCGCCATCTCACTAATGCATGAACCACTATAGCTAACTCAATGTCATGAGTGGGGTAATTGATCTCATGATTCTTAAGTTTCCTAGACTCATATGCAATGAGTCGTCCATTCTACATAAGAACTACTCCCAAACCATCTAAGGAAGCATTTATGCATACAACAAAATCTTCTAAAGGATCAGGCACCACTTGAATAGGAGCGCTAGTAAGTACCTTCTTGACTTCTTGAAAGGCCCTCTCACACTTCTCGGTCCACTCAAACTTCTTTCCCTTACACTGAAGAGAAGTGATGGGATGTGCCACTCTAGAAAAACCCTCTACAAAATGTTTATAGTATCCTGGTAATCCCATAAAACTCTTGACCTTGATCATAGAAGTAGGTGTAGGCCAATCCATGATGACTCTAATCTTAGATGGATCTACTGGGATTCCATCTCCTAAAATAACATGCGCAAGGTAATAAATCTATGTCCTTTAAAAAGAACATTTGGATGAACTACCATACAACTAATTATCTCTAAGACACTACAATACCTATCTCAAGTGCTCTTCATGCACCTCTTCATCCCAAGAATATATCAATATATCATCACAGAACACTACTACAAACCTATCAAGGAAGGTGTGGAATACCCCATTCATAAGGCTCATGCAAACTATTGGAGCATTGGTGAGTCCAAAAGATACAACTGCTAACTCATAATGCCCATATCTGGTATAGAATGTAGTCTTAGGGATATCATTATCAACAATCTGTAACTGATGGTAACCTTAAGATCAATCTTGGAAAACACTTTAGCACCCTTAAGTTGATCAAATAAATCATCAATCCTAGGGAGTGGATATTGATTCTTGATGGTAAGCTTATTAAGCTATTGGTAATCCATACATTACCACAAGGATCCATCCTTATTCTTAATGAAGCTAATAGGTGCACCTCAAGGTGAAACACTAGGTCAAATATGACATTTCTCCAAAAGTTCCTCTAACTTGATCTTCATCTCATTAAGATCATTAGTGGTCATCTTGTAAGGTTCCCTTGAAACTCGAGTAGCTCCTGGCATAAGATCTATATGGAAATCTACTACTCTATGAGGAGGCATGCCTGGAAGCTCAATAGGAAACACATCTACAAACTCCTAAAGTATAGGATTATCATCAAGAGATGGTTCCCTTTCCTCCTCATCTTCTCTATCACTGATAGTAATGGAAAATAAATGAAATCCCTTCTACATGCTCCACTTAAGCTGCATGGTTGAGATCATACAAAGAGAGATGCCTCTCTGAATCCTGCAAATCACAATAGGTGTACCATGATCATCAAGGCACTCAATCTGCTTATGTTGACAATCTAACTTATCTCTATGGGCATAAAGCCAATCCATGCTAAGTACTATGTCATAATA
The DNA here is from genome assembly GCA_027943335.1 of Chamaecyparis obtusa. Lineage (NCBI taxonomy): Eukaryota > Viridiplantae > Streptophyta > Pinopsida > Cupressales > Cupressaceae > Chamaecyparis > Chamaecyparis obtusa. Next base: position 48,598 of record BSBK01005485.1, read on the forward strand.
ATGAAGAGGTGTGATATGAAGATCCTATAGTGATGAAATCACCAATTTTCACCTGGCTATTCTTCACTAAAGAGTTGACTAACACTCTAGACCCTGATGCTAAATCCACTTCCCAACTAACTTCTTGTCTAGCTACCACAAGCCCGCAACACTACACAGCAAATGGAGATATGAAATAATTAGTAGCACTAGAATAAAAAAAAATGGTAACACTAATACCTCTGATCATACCTACGTCCTCTATCATGGTGGCCTGGTGCTCAACCTAGTGGTTATCAACCACTGCAAATACCCTGTGAGACTTTCCAAACTCTCCAAGTGTAGGCTTTGATTCTGCCATAGGCTGACTACCTGCCATATGACCCTGAGGACAATCATGAGATTAGTGCCCCACAACACCACACACATAGCAAGGACCATGTGCATGAGTTTGAACTCCCTATGGGCTAGAGAACTATTGTCCATTGGTCCTACTAGACCCACTAAAACCTATCCGAGAGGACTACCAAGTCTATGTTGGGGGTGCATCTGAATACTGCTAATGCTAATCCTTCTTCGGTCCTTGTACCTACCACTATTTGGGCTTTGAGCCCTACTGACCTTGTGGTGGTTTCTATTTCTCATTCTGTTGGGTCTGCTACTGTGGGTTCTTATTAAAAGACCCCCAAGATTACCTATTGTTACCCTTCTAGTGACTCTTCCAGTGGCCCTGAGATTTAGATGCAGAGTTATAGTTTTGAGACCTATCAAAAGCATCTTGAGACTTACCCCGTATCTCCTCTACAACCAAAGCCATCTCTATGGCCTCATGAAGTGTCCCTAGAGTGGTCATGTGAACCTGTCCTAATATCCAATCATTGAATCCCTTGAAAAAATGATTGACTCAAAAGTTTTCATCCTTCATATAGTCAACATATGGTAACAAATCAAGGAATCAGGTCTCATACTGAAGTATTGTGAGTCCCCTCTAATAGATCTCATACAGCTCATCTATGCACCATTGTCTATAATGCTCTAAAAGATACCTATCGTTGAACCTCTCTAGAAAGATCTCCCAAGTCATAGTGTCCATAGTAGTGTTGTTCTTAAATTATTCATATTTCCACCATGTGGAAGCACCTCCTCTTAGTAGGTGTATTTTAAATCAGGCCTTAACATTTCCCTCATAATGATGCAACTAAAAGTACCTATCTAAACTCAAAACCCATGCCTCAACATTTGTTCCCTATATAGAACCATAATACAAAGGTGGTTGTAACCATACAAGATCTCTAATATGGTCCCTAGCATCACGAGGTTCCCTCTGAACAAATCTTGGTGGTGGTTCTAGCATGTGAAGTGATTCCACCTCATATGCCCCTTGCCCTTCCTCATGATCACATGGAGGGCTCCTAGTCCTCTCTCTGGCCTTTGATCTATGTCCTCCAGCCAACTGGTGCTCTGATTGAGGGATAACTGGGGGCAACCTATCTTTTATAACCCTGATGAGGTTCTTTAAGGCTAGAAATACCTCTTGATTAGGATTTGGTGGTGGTGGTGGAGGTGGTGGTGGCTGATTTATGACCAATATCTCGGCCCTTTGTTCATCTTTCATGTGAACTAAGGGGACTCACCTAGATCCTCGTCCTCTATTATGTCTTTGAGCTTGACGCATAAGGGGAGGCATCCTAACAATTTCAAAAGGGTTAGAGTTAGATAAGAAATGTAATGGGCGTAGGTTCCAAGTTGAAAACTTGGCTCTAATACCGAAATGTCATGTCCATAATTCTATGAGCAAAAACACAACAAATTTTTTTTTAAGGTGATAAGTTTAAGTTAAAGGTTAACAGTTGACTAGGATGAACGTTTAAAATTGAGAGAGAGTTGGTAAAATTTTGAGAGCGAGGAAACATGATGATGGATAATTGAATTACACACACCCCTAAACATCACAACATGCCCAACATACATCTAGGGTTAACTAATTTAAAACTTAATCTTAGTCTATTAAATTGATAATTCACTAATTGCCAATATATCAACTATTAATAGTTTTCAAAATCTTTCCTTTAACTTTTAGATCTATCTTAGGATTAAACCAAAGATTAACATATTAAATTAACTATAGTTACGTATGTGATTATTATGGTATTAAATATTACTGAATTAAATATAATATAATTTTAAACCAAATCCCTACGATCTATAGCCTCGAATAGAATTTAAATATTTTGATTAACTAAATCAACTCATTTATTTTTATTTTTAATCATTTATTTTACTCAAGCTCATCCCAAGGGTTTGATAAAACTTTCAACTATCCTTATAATTTCATTGAAATTTAATAATCTCCAAATAGTATCATAGAATTAAACCTCTAAATAAGAGTACTTTCATTAAATTAAAAATCACTGAATAGAAAACTCATTTGGAGAAGTTATTAATCTTACATCAATAATTAAACAATTAATTACATTCATTAGTTTCTACATCGTAAACTTGATAAAACATATTAGATGAATTCTACAAACTAATTTATTTAAACTTACTAAATTGAATTTCAATAAAGACAATCTCCTTATTTTTAATTTAGCTAATGTAACTTTATATTAATTTTCAAAATAAATTATTAATTAAATATTTTAATTAATTAATGAATGTGAATCATTAATTAATAAATATATTGATTACTATAAAGTATTGATAGGGAAAGGGAGAGAGATTGCATAAAACTAAAACAATTAAATCTAACTTAGGTGATTCACGAAACTGAATAGATCCACAAACTGAAAATCAAACCCACAATATAACCCAACACATAACATGAACTCCACAACTCCTCCCAAATCTGATTTTCCCCTTAGAAAAGAATTAGGGGCCGATTGTGAATGAGAAGGAAAGATGATTTTCACAACTCAACACAAGTTGATGCACATAGATTTGAAAACCTTAAAGAAAATCAATGCTTGTAAAACAATCAAATGAACATAATATCATGTAAAGGATTAAATTCAACCACAATATATGACACTAAGCTCATCAAACCAACTCACAAAGATATAGAAAAAGAAGCGGGAACTTGCTATTAGCTGGAATAAAAGGAGTCACAATATTAGATTACTTCTCAAAGAGCTCCAACATTCACCTCATGAGAATGAGGGAAAGAAGAACTAGCCTTCAATCACCTAAGTGAGAGGCATATATAGAAAATCTGTAGAATCTACAATAAAGTCCACTATCTCACCAAGAATAGAAAAAACCTGCCACTAGGACCATGATCATGCCATTCTAAAATTCGGATGCCCAATTCCTGAGAATCTATGGGGGTGGAAAAAGTGGGGTCCCTAAAAATAGCTAGTCAAAAGGAAGACCATTACCCACTAAGTCATGCTTTGTAAATGATATCTGACAAGGGCTCATAAAATGCCACTTGTCAATATCTACAATAAGACTTTGCAATGAATTTACAATTTGTGAGGCCCACCTTCGGCCCACATAGTGATCCTGTGTTATGCATATCAGCCTATCTTTTTTATTATGTTTCTTTCAGAGATACTTGGACTCTGTCAACTACTGTTATATTATGTTTGACTCGTTGGACTATTCTTTTGATGATTCTGCATATGGGATCCATGATGTGTAGATTTGGTTTATGTTTTTATATGATGTTTTGTGAACCTGATGATCTTGGTGATATTTAAATTACGTTATGGAATTTCATTTGAATTATGCAATAAAATCATGAATATTACATGCAATTGAAGTATGAGTTGAATTATGCAATTGAATGATTAATTTTCGCTATATCATATATGGTTATTTTAATGGTTTTCTTTCTTGAATTACTGATGCTGCATTTAGGTATTGCAGGTGGAAGGACCATGGAAACACATTCGGGGAAATCACATTGAACGTAGGGTAACCAGTTAAACCAAGGCCCCATCTATTAAGAGACCTGAGGCCTCGTTGTTAAGTATTTATATTCGTAACAGTAATTTGAATGATTGTGTGTTTTAATGTTGTGACATTAGACGTACCTTTCGTGAAATGTTATTTTGTAAAGTGTCGCTTGACACTAATGTTAAATGTTATCAAGGTACGTCGTGTGTTGTGTGAGAGCACTTGCTAGGAGTTTTAGGGAAATCTTAGCACACCTTTTTGCCATAGGAACCATAATGCAGTTCCCATTCCCCATTTCCGATCTTATTCCTCGACATGAGTTTAGAGGGTTAATAGTGGCCTTAGGAGATAGTTTTATGCTAAATTTGTTAACCCATTCAATGTACCCATGGGTTAGGGGTATTTTCACCTTTTTAGAAGCCTAAAATTGACTTTATGACCCTTTTAAAATTTCATATTCTATCTTGAGCGAAAATTGCAACTTGCTTGATTGAACCTTATTTATGAGGTTAGGTGTGGAAGCCCTATTTAGAGGAATTTTTGGCTAAGGATGATTCATTCACCCATTCTCTATTTTTAGAGAGTTTCCAGAAAGCTAGAGGAGAAAGCTTGAAGCTTGGATTAGGGCTCAACAAAATTCTTCCATAGCTTTGGACTTGAGGTAGGAAATCATGTGCTCTCTCTGTTTTTATGAGTTGTTTGTAATTGTGATCATGTTCTTGGCTTCCCATGGTTGGTCATGGTGGTAGCTTGCATTGTTTTGTGTTATGTTTTAAGCTCCCCATGGTTGGTCATGGTGAGAGCAAGCTTGCAAATGTGTTTTTTTTCATGTAATTGGATTTTGGGTTGTTTACTCTTAGATTCACTCACCCTTGGGAGGGAAGAGAAATCAAGAGGGGGTGTGGGAATGGAGGCAACTCCATGTGTAGAGTCTCCTCCATGTGTGGGGAAAGATGAACTTGGGTGAGTGATTTTCCCCAAGAAACCTTGCATTTAGCCTTTGTGGCAATGGGGGTATAAGGAGGGGAAATTGGCCATGTGTGCCTTGTATGTATTTGAGAAATATGGGTCCATGTGTGGCCTAGTTTTATTATGCAATGGTTATCTCCATGGTTTTGTCTACCCACACCCTACAAAGGAAATTCATGGAAATTCCTTAGTTTTCTTCTTGAGGGAATTTGGGATTTTTACCAATGTTTATAATCTTGTTGTGTTTGTGTGTGTATGATTGTATCCTGATTCATTGTAACCTCATTGTTGAACTCATTAACCCGCATCATGATCGTAGGAACTTTATCACTTTTAAAAAAAATTTGTTGGTTGTGTTTTGACCCAACTTTTGGGCATCACACAATTAAAATATTCCCCAACTAAGACAAAATGGATTTAAATATATTTTAAGATAATCTCAACTCAAAAAATGAGGAGAATATCCAAAATATTTACATTTTGACCAAATCCATATTATTTAAAGGACACCTAGTATGTAAAATAAATCTATAATAGCCTCAACCCAATATGAAAAAGAGGGGAGGAACACATTAATAGCCTATTCAAAAATTAAAACTAAGCCCCTTTCAAATATCCTCAACATAGCTCCAACAAATATTTTAAATACATTAACCTTGATGGATAGCATTAAAAATAAAGGTTAATGTAACTCAACCCTAACAAAAGGGGAGAAGAAAAGATGTGAATTGGCAACATTCATTTACAACCTCTCTTTGTGAAACCCTCATCCTCAACAAATGGCAAGTTTCCATATTCGTTGCAGACTCTGAACTGGATCTAAGAATTGATTTGGAAACAACAATCCTTCCTTTAGCATATCAATTAAGGTAGGCACTTGATTCATTCATATCTCTGCAAATGTGTTTCTTGATAGCACTATTTCTTTGCAATTTGTATTTTCATTGTATCTCTGTAATCTTGAATGAATTTGATTGTTGTATTTGTTGTTTGATCATTGCACTGGTAATGCATAACTCTATAATTTGAAGCACTGTGATTATTGTCCGCTTGTTATTTGAGACTCACTGGTTCAACATGTTTAAAACTAGGGCACAACCATGCATTTCACTTCTCTCTATTTATGCCATGTCCTGTAGTAATAGTTGATTTGATACTATTGTGGTGGGCACTGGCGGTATGTATTGGATTCTCTTATCTCCCTTGGTATCCCTGTTGCACAAGTTCATCTTTTAAAATCTAGGGCAAGACATCTATTTTACTGGCACTATATTTCAATGAGGACACATGTTCTACATATAAATGTCAATGTCATTTATTGTTTCCATTTTGTGTGCGGCCCTAGGGCTTGATGTATTATTTTGCTGTTGTAATAACCCTATATGGCCCACTGAATGAAGATCAATGGCATATATTAACACTCATCGAATCAGGGTATACTGTCTCATGATTATACTACTTATTGAGTGTTTATTATTCTCTTTCTTCCTCATCCCCATTCTCTATGACCTTAATATGAACTCCTTCTTGCTATGTACTTGATGCCAATGAGTTGGGGAGGCCTGCTTGAAGTATGGGCCATGATCCATAGCTAGGGCATCACTGTCTAGTTTATGTATAGGCCCACGAACTATATTGATTTTTGGAAATATAGATGGAGTAACTGAGAGGGGGGGTGAATCAGTTAACCACAAAAATATTACCATAGATCCCTTAGATGTCTTATTAATTCATTTACTGCTGTCACTCGGTAAACATACAAAGAAATGTTGAAAACTCAATTATTGCAGTGAGTATTAATTATAACTGTTCTTAAGTATTCATCAGTGATTAACATGCATGCACAAAGAAAATAACATGAACACAAGAGACACCAGATTTAACGTGGAAACCCAATATGGGAAAAACCACCAATGTAACTAGTTACTATTTTCCCCTTTTCTGAAGTGAGCCCTGTTAGGAGCCAACCCAGTTAAAGGTTACAAAACACACTGTTAGGTATGACCTTGTTAGAGGATTTAATCACCCTATTGGGAGTGGCCTTGTAAGAGGTCTTTGAAACAATTCAATAGAACTGTCACCTTGTTAGAGGATTTACAAAATGGCTTTTAAACCAACTCTGTTAAGAGATTTTGAAATCACTGCTACAATGGTAAGAAAGTAACAATGAAATGACCTGAATAATGATGCAATTGAATTGCTAATTATAGATCTCTGTTTTACTTCACTAGATCCTTCTTGATCAAATATATCTATGCTGCTCCTCAAGGATATCTAACCATCCTTCAAAATGATTTGCATGTTCACTCATCCACACACTCTTCCTCCTTCACACTTGTCCACACTTTCACTCTCTTTTTCACTTGCACACTCTTTTAATTCACAACTTGACCTTCTATATATACCATTTAGATTGTCCATTCACATTGTCAAGTCGACACTAATAATCATTACAAACATTAACACTCATTACAACAGTCGGCTTGAATAAAAAAACTTTATTCCTCAAATTAACAAAATTCTTTACTGGGCCGAGCTTGCTCGGTAAACACTAATCAGAAAAGAATTCCTTTGATGACTGAGAGATCTTGGTAAACATAGAAAATCACCTTGCTAACTGACTAAGCTTGATAGACACTTGGAATCTCTTAGCTGACCGACTGAGCTCAGTAGACGCTGGGAATCGCTTAGCTGACTGACTGAGCTCAGTAGACACTGGGAACTTCTTTGCTGAACAACTGAGCATGATAAGTGATATGACATTTGTGTGACATCAAAGACAACACACAATTAATCCAACAATCTCCTTCAGACAATTGTATCCAATAGTTTTGCTCACTATTTTGTGTTTTTTGTATAGCCCATGAATAGATAGGGTATCAGAGTTTGATACCACTATCTATTTAAAAGATGCTTCCATATTTTTGGTTGACTGTTATTAACACATATCCCAATAACATGCTAGGGCATCAATGTGTTTGACATTTGATATCTTTGTTTATTTTTGTTAAGGCATGGTACTTGACCTGACAACATATCATCATGCACAGTTCGAGAGCTCATCATGGCATACTCATGGTGTTTTCTATTGGTGCTAGCTTGAGAAATTAAGATGAATACATGCCCAATGTAGTATATTTAGCCCCCTATGGTGCTACCACCCATTGAATTGACCCGAGAGAAATATTCTTGAAATTAACCTCTGTATTCGAGGCATGGCACCTATATTATTGAGGGCTTGGGCTTACATAGCCATGAACTATTACTGTTCATTGCATTGTGAAAACATATGTTCATCAATCTTTTCATTTGATGTTCGGGCCCTATGAATATTATGAGTTCATCAACTTGATGAACTAGGGCATGACACACTTTCTTTGAGTTCACTGTTGATGCTTAAAATGCCCATGAAATATATTATTCTTACTATTTGGCTGCATGTAATGCTATTTATCTATTATGAAACCAGAGAGTTGCATTTACCATATTTGCTTGATCAAGCTCCCTATCCTCATATGATTTTATGATGATATGATCATGCTCCATAATATGCATCATTCACTAGTTTTTGATATGTTGATGATGTGTGATGTGCTCTTTAATCCCTACCATTGCCAATGCTCTGTTCTAAACATAATTCATGCCATCTTAATATGTTGTGAATGCCCCTTAGAACTGGTTCATGCCCTATTTTGACCATGCTTATTTGATTTGGCTTTATGTCTCATTGATACTGCCATCCACTAAATGCTACACTGTTGAGCATGGGTGTTTTTGACCTGTGATGTGGTCTCTCTCCAGGAAATTGAGATTCTCCCAAGAGAGCCCACATTACAGGGCATCATCATTCATCTGCACATGGAACAAACACATTAGTAAAAAAAACAATGGTATTTGATTTATTTCCAGGGGCTCCTTGATGCACATGCCCTAAGCACAGCCCGTGAATAGATGTGCATGACTGAGTACACATATGCATTTATAGATGTTGTGGAACCATTCATTTCTTAGATCCATTGGAGCTAACCCCTTTTCTTCTCTCTTTGCAGGTTTGGGATCATAGGAGCACACCAGGAACATAGAAGACCAACTCTCACTACCAGGCAATGTCTGGTACCCCTGCATCTAGCTACATCAATTTATGTACACTTGCACTCATTTATACAATTCTTGCATTTTCTATGCTCACGGCATGTGTGAGCTCATATAGATGTTTCCTTTTTAGTTCTTTCCTTTCTGTACATCATACTTAGGATATGACATGTAATCTTAGATACAGTAATACTCTTTTCCTTTCATGTATTTGCAATAAATGAACAAAAATCTTAATCCAGATCACCTAATAATGCAAACTAGGGTACATAGATCATCTAGTAATTAGGTTTCCAAAAATGTGCAAAAATATGACAACACTTTCTACATAGTTTTTCTTCCTTCTTTTTTTTCTCTCTACACATAGTTTATTACTTTTTGTCTAAATTTACTAAAGGTGATAGAGTTAGATCTATTTATGGATTGAACTCTAAATCTCTAATTTCTATAGAAATGACTAAATGATCAAAGGTAAACTTGACTAATAGTTTACATAACTAAGTTATCAATTTTCTTAAGGGTTATTGTTTCTCAACAAATATACTAATATCAAGATATCAAGTAAACTTGCATTGAAAGATAGAGAAAGAGATATTTTATACAATTCTTTTCATAACTATTAATAATTTCATTCAAATGGACACATTAAAATGAAACTATAATGGATTGCAATCTCTTTTCTTCTTCATAGTTCTCAACATGGACACATATAGATTATCATTGGGTAAATAAATAACATCTTCATAAAAACTAATCCAACAAGAACTTTACTTTTTAATGAAATAAATACATTGTCCATTCCTTATTGAATATAAAATGAATACACTAGTATCTACCCTTGAGCATTATACAATATTTTCATAAGAACATGAATCTATCCCAAAAGGAAAACAATACATTACTTCATGACTTTGATACATCAACACTTTAATACAACCACAAGACTTGGAGTGTTAACTCGATTACATAATATCATTTAGCTCAAGGGATCCTTAAGATTTCTTTACAATAACAATAATAATCAAACAAAAGTGATCCACATCAAATTTGAATACATCCTCAACTTTCTTCTTCAAGCTTCATGGCTTCAAATCCTACAAATAAAAATATATAGGCCATGGAGTTCTCACCTCCCAACCTAGGCTTCTAAGAAACCACCCCCGATCTTGGGGAGCCATCACATAGACAAGGATACACATTCATGCAAACCAACATAAAAAATGGCATAATAAACACATTAAAAATTCCCAACCAGGGCTATGAACAATGAGTCTCATAATGACCCAAAAGTTGGGGTGAAGGTTGTCTAAATACCAAGGGGAGAAAGCACATTTCATAATAAGAGAGAAGTCTACACTTGACTTTATCATCACACAACTAACCACAATATCACAAACCCAACAAAAATCCTTATGAATCCCAAGGCTACATGCCATACAAATCTCTTATGACTCCCAAAATAGATAAGAGAAATAGCCACATGGAGCCCATACTTCCATCTTTTCTCCCTTCTCCTTTCCAAGGAGAGACTCTAGACCCATGACTATCCCAATAAACCCTTCACCCCCAAGGCTACTCTTTCCTCCCAAGGGTGAGTGTGGCCTTGAGAAATCCCTTAATAACAACACAAACAAGAAATCTCAAAAAATCAAATCCTCACATTTACAACATGAAAGACATGGACTAAAACAAGCACAAGATTTACATATGCATCTACTATCAAAAAACAACAAGCTTCTCAAACCATAAGCACATAAACAACACAATAACTAGTTTCTAACATACAAGAAAGAAAATATCCATGAGAATAGTTTCAACATGGAAACATAAACAAGTAAATGAGGAGTTCCACCAACCTAGATCCAAGCTTATGTAAGTTATTTGATGAAGAGCCTCCTCTTTCCCTAAGTCTCCTTCCTCCAAATTAGCAATGTCTCTAAGTTAGAGAGTGGGTGTTCAAACTCTTCCAAAAGAAGAGTCCCCTCTAAAAAGGCCTCCACACAAACTCCTAGGGATAAAATTACATTCCCATTGGGTGGTCTTCCTTAAGTTACTTACATGGTTTCCAAATTTGGTCTCTTGCAAAGGTAAGCTTAAAAGGTTGGATAAGGACTACCTTTCTAATGGGTGGTGTTCTTATCAAAACATGGTACCAAAAGTTGATTTTCAGCCATCTTGGAAAACCAAATTTTGGATTGGTCATTTGGTCAAATAAGGGTTGTTCTATGGTGAAAAATGACCCTTACCCATAGGTATATCAAGTGGGCTAACTAAAAATAGCCTAAACACTCCCCTAGGCACCTTTTTAACCCCCCAAAAGTGCATGCTAAGTTCAATTTCGAAAATCCTTGACTTTACACTACCTCAAGCTCCCTAACCAAGGGATTTCTCATGGGGATCCTCATGGTACTATCCTAGGTTGGTGGGCATCCAATCCCTAAGTGGACATGTCATGGGCACAAGTACACATACAAGTGTCAAGTGACAATAAGAATGACACATCACAAACCATGTGGCATATCCACTTGGTCATACTCAAAAATAAATTACATTACAATTTAACATACTAATGAAATACACTCATGCACATTACATTCAAAAATAAAATATGATACAATGAGGTTTTTTCCTCTCACTAGAAGCAATGTTGGCTTGAATTGATTTTCACATAGGTCTATGCTTTGGTTCCCCGAATTTACCATGGTCTAATTCCCTACACACTAAAGTCCAACATCAGTAGTCCAAGGAAATATACATGTAAATTCATAACATTAATGATCAAGATAATTCATCTACAATATCATAATTCACACATCCTAATCATTTATATATAAGATACATACAACTCATTATGAGATATAGAATTCATCACTAAATTAAGCTTTTAACATAAACACTGTATATGTAATTCATCACATAATTAAGTATCATCATGACATCATCACATTCATAAAATCCAATTAATGACACATGTGGAATCCAATTTGATATCATACTAATCATAAATCTAAACATAATATAATGTGTATCAAACCTCTAAGGTGATAAAAACATAATATAAAGTGTTATAAATCCATAAAGCATCAAAATATAACATTAAATAAGTCTATCTCAAATACAAAAACTGAAAGGTTATGATAGCCTCAGGGTGAGGCCTCAAAAGGAGAAGAAACTAAAAATATTCGCTCAACTCAGAGAGCATGTATCACTAAAAATTGGCATTTTAGAGAGTCAATTGGAAGAATATCTTTCTTCAAAGACATCTTATGGAAAATTTTCTTATGCAAATCTTAAGGTAATTGAAATTGCATCCTTTGGCCTATGCGCATTGCTCAGTGTTTTTGATCTAGTGAAGAGATCATGGTACAAGGAGATAGAGATCCTGAAAATCAATTTTGCAGATTGTGTTTCAAGCTTTCTCTCCTTGCAATATTTAAATCTTGAGGTAAAATAGTTTTTGATATAATAATTTTTGACACCTTTGTCATTGTTGTCAAAGGGGCAGTAGTATAAGTGAAAAATTGTATGTATAGATCTTGTATGTATAGTATGGAGTATACTCTTAGGTGGATTATAATTATTTTGGAGATATAAGTAGATTGAGTATAAGTATTTTGGAGAGATAAGTAGTTATGTAAGATCGACATTTTGTATAACCAGAATTTTGTAATGCAAATTTTTCGGACTTAGCTAATTTTCCCATATGTTTCCACCAATGACAAAGGGGGGGATTGTTGGTAATTTGGCTAAGTAGGATATTAGAATGTTGTCATTGTGGAAACATATACTCAACATAATAGAAGAAAGTAGTCTTGTATGAGCACACTAGAAAATTGTCTAAGTTCAGTAGTGCTTACCAGTCTAGTTAGAGATAGTTTTGATTAGCGATGTTCATAGAAGAAGGTTCAATACATTCACACTTGAACATGGATCATTCTATTTATATTAAAGCTACATATGAGAGCGCAAGTCTATACAACATGCACGAAAGGAGATATTAAAGATTTATAGAGATAGTGTTTAGCTGCCCTAAATAGAGAAGAAGACACAATATAATTGTGCAATAATTAAAGGGATTATTTTGTTTTATTAAAATAATGACTTAAACATTAAGGTATGACATCGTAGATGTTAACCCTAAGGCATCATGAATTAATTTTATATTTTGAGAAGACTATATGTGTTGTAAGCTGACTGGAAGTTATTTATTCTTATGGCTTGTATATATGTAAGAAGTATGTAATGCAAAATGTACATATGATACATATAGAAATTGTAATAAGGTTACATATGATGTGAAGTTTTATATTTTAAGAAGAAATAAATAATGATGTGTATGTGAAAGTGAAGAGCCTACAAAGCTAAAATAGAATATGAAAGCTATTTGGTAGCAATAAAAGGTTTTGTATTTTACCGTTGTATCAGAAGCTATTATTGTATATTGCATTTTTTAGAAGTGAGCTCATCTTGCAAAAATTTGTTTTTAATAGAAAATCCTAATAGGGTTGAGGCTTCTAACAAGACCTAGAGTCATTTAACTACGATATAGACACTATATGTATGTAATAGACTCCTAACAGTGTCAACATCCTTAACCAGATACTTTTGATTAGTGGTTTAGTTGTGGGTATCATCCCCACCAAGGTTTTCCCTTGGCCAGGGTTTCCTTGAGAAAAAATATGGTGTTATGAGTTCATTTTCTTTATTTCTATGCTTTTTATTTAGTTTACTTAGTTTAGTTTCTTCTGCAAACTTCAAGTTAATTTGTTATATCCATAATTGGGCAAAAGTAAAAGTTTGACCTCCCTCTCAATATTTCCTATTTCTAATAGTTCTTGGACTGGGGTAATATTTCTCTTCACATATAAGTCCGTACTAAATCACCAACCTTGAATTGTAGCTCTCTTCTTTTTTAGTCAAAAATTTGTTTGTATTTGTGATTTGAGTTCTCTAATTGACTTTTAACTTGATCTTGGACTTCTTTGATGGATTAAATAGAGCTTGAACTTCATCTACACTAATTGGAACTAAAGTAGGGAGTTCATTGAATTGAATTATGGAGTGAGGTCACACACATTAAATATGGGAGATATGCCAAAATATAATGGTAGTTGTATCATGTATGCATTTTGTCCATACAGAGCTAGGATTCGATAGGGTCCCACCTGTTTAGGTAATTTCTTAGTATTCTTGGATTGAGGTAATCATTCTCTTCTCATATAAGCCCATACTAGATCACCCACCTTGAATTCTAACTCTCCTCTTTTTTAAATCAAAAATTTGTTTGTATTTCTGATTTGAGCTCTCTAACTTTCATTTAACTTGATCTTGGACTTGTTTGATAGCTTTATCAACTATTTCTCCATCTACACTAATTGGATCTTAAGTAGGGAGTTCTTTGAATTAAATAAATCCCCTTTGGTGCATTCCATATACAATCTAAAATTGATACTTTCATGTTCTCCTATTAATTCTACTATTGTCTGAGAACTCTACTTATGCAAGTATTGTGTCCCACTTCTCTCCGTGCTTCTTAGTAAAACATCTTAGAAAGTTCCCTAGGGGCATATTGACCACCTCTATTTGACCATCTATTTGAGGATGGTATGTATATGAAAAATACATATTTGTTCTAATTTTGTTCCATAGGGTTCTCTAAAAGTTACCCAAAAATTTGACATCTCTATTTGAAACAATGCTTAAAGTCAGCCCATGTAGCCTAACTATTTCTCTAAAAAATAAATCTATAATATAAGAAGCATCATTGGTAGACTTACATGGTAATAAATGTACAATTTTTATGAGCCTATTTATGACAAAATAAATACTATCATACCCTTTTTGTGTTTTGGGTAATCCCATTAGAAAATCCATACTTATGAATTCTGATGGTCTTGAAGGAACAGGTAGGGGCTGGTATAATCCTACATTTTACTCTCCCCTTTACCTTTTTGACAAATAGTACATTCTTCCACAAAATTCCTCACATATTTCTACAACTTAGGCCAAAAGTAGTATGTTCTAACAAGCTCTAAAGTCTTATCCAATCCAAAGTGACCAGACAAAGCCCCACTATGTTTCTCTTGTATGATGTTTATTCTCATGTAACACTTGGGTACACAAAGCTATCCACCTTTGAATAGTAGTCCCTCTTGAATCAAAAAATGAGAATATCCTTAACTATATTTATCATCCAAGTTATTACATTCTTGGTAAATATCTATAAAATTATTGTCATCAGTATACACATGCTTCATGGCTGAAATCCCTACACTTTCCAACTTAATGTCTGAGATGGTTAAGACCCTTCTACCTAAGGCATCATCGACCTTATTGGTAACTCCCTTTTTATTCTTTATGGAAAAGGTAAAATCTTGGAGTCTTTCCACCAATTTCATGTGCCTATGATTGAGATTATCTAGGCTATTAATGAAACTAAGGTCTTGGTTATTAGTGTACACATGCAATGAACTCTTTAGGAAATAAGTAGTGTCTCCACTTTTTGAGGGATTGAACAAGGGCATACATGTGAAGATCATTATAAGAATATCTTTACTTGGATTCATTGATATTTTCACTAAATAAAGCTATAGGTATTCCTTCCTGACTAGGTACACCTCATATGGATATGTGATCAACATCAAATTCTTAATCCATAATTGGTTCATTTTTTCTGTTGCTTCCACTTTCAAACTTGAACCTTGGTTTCCTCATTTGTATTCTTCCCTCCTGTAATTGACATTTCTTTCTTGGACTTTATCTTCTAGGACTAGGACTAGTGCAAAAAGTGGGCATTTATTTTCCTTAATCTCCTTGAGAAATTCCTTCTTGATCATCACCATAATGTTAGCTTATTTGGGTCTGATTTATTCTTGAATTGGTTTAGTTAGAGGTAGTAATTAAATGACCTTTCCATTCTTTGTGATTGTGTATGTGTTTATAACTCCATCATCTTGCCTCCTTAAGTCATATTGCCATGGTCTTCCAAAGAGTAAATGGAAGGCATCCATATTGACTATATCAAATAAAATCTTGTCTTTATAGGATCTAATTTGGAATTCAACCCAAACGTGTTCCTCAACCAATGCTAGATGTCCCTTTTTGAGCCATGATACCTTGTAGGGGTATGGATGAGGAATTATTACTAATTTCAACTTCTCTACCATCTCAAGAGCTACACAATTCTTTGTTGAACCAAATTCTATATATAATTTATAAAGTTTTCCTCCTACCTTAAAATTTTACCTAAAAATTAATTTCCTTTGTGGTGACTCTGATTGTGTAGGAATATTTAAAAGTGTTATCCTCATCATGAGAGACTCTCCTTCCTTTGGATATTAATATGAATAAGTGTCATGTTATAAGTCCAATTCTTGTGCCAAATGTACTCTTCTTTCTCCTTGGGAGCTTGAACTATCTTTTTTATGGACACTTGTGTGCCATGTGGCCCTCTTGATTACAATTGTAAAACCTTATTGGTCCATTTGATCTACCTACTAATCTACCTCTAAATCTTAGTCTTCTACCTCTGAAATTACATTTGAAGGAATCAAATCTATTCCCCTCATGATGTTTTTTTGATTGAGGTTGAAAATTTTGACTTCTTCCTCTAAATGGTCCTCTACCCCTGAAGGATTGTCTTTGCCTGCTCCTACTACTATTTTCTTTTCTTGTTCTAATATTTTCCTCCACCTTCAAGGTCAGTTGATAAAATTTGGCCATTGTATTGGGGCTTAGTAGCTGTAACTCCTCTTGAATATATAATCTTAAACCATTTAGGTACCTTTTTTCTTTATCACCCTCAAGCTCTATGTTTTTTGACTGGAGAGTGACCTTTTGGAATTTTTTAGTGTAAGTGAAAATGCCCATGTCTCTCTATCTGATATTTTTCCTTCTTTAATGTAATTGAAATTCATAGTCTTTGCAGATGTATGTCTCCCTTTGCATAGACACCATTTTCTTCCATGGGTGAAATTTTTTCTTATCTTCCTTGACTCTTTCCTCCTGCCTAAAATTCCACCATGTTAGTGCTTCTCCCTTCAATCATGACTTAGCTATCTTAACTTTTTGTGCTTCTAAAAATTTCTCACAATTAAAATAGTTTTCAAAAGCTTCATTCCATCTTATGATTATCTCTACCTTCATCTTGCCATTAAAAATGGGTAGTTCTAGTAATTTGCCTCCTAATACCTTTAGTGCTTTTATAGAATGCATCTCTTTTTCTGGTACCATGCCATCTTCATCTTAATGGGCTTACTTATCCATATTATCCTCTTTTTTCACCTCTTCTTCTCCCTTAATTTTGACTTCACTTTCCACTTGATCCAATTTGTGTTCAAGTTGTATCGACCTTTCCCTCAATAGCCTATTCTATTCTTCTTAGTCTTCAACCTTTTTAGCTAACTCTGCATTAGTCACCATTATGGAACCTTCAATTGTGGACCCCCTATTTGACATGCAACAAAACCTTATAACTTAAGATCAACAATTTTTTTTCCTATGATACTAAAAACTATGCGAGGTACAACCTTGGAACCCTAAGGAGGATAATTCACTCAACTAAGGTACATCAATGGACACAAACACCAATGGTTTCCATAGGTTTTGTTTGATTTTTTTTTCCTCTCAAGGAACTCAAAATATACCTTGAACCCCCATCCTATCCTTCACCATCATCCTTGAGTGAAAGTGATCAAATGAACTCATGAAAAGAATTTTTCATTCAAAACAGTGCATGATAGGACTCGATGAAGAGGATCATTTGGGTGTAAAATTGAGAACTTGGTCTAGGACTTAGCATGGTAGTGTAAGGTTTTGGGGATAAAATAAGAATTTCAAGGGAGAGAATATTTTATTATTTAAGAGTCACCCATAACCAATTATGGTTTGATTCAATAACTAAAACCGACTAGCCTATCATTATATCAATTTCCCTCGGTTTATCAAGAACTTTCCAAAGAACATGGAAATTAAATTACAAATTTTGATACCCTTTGTAGAATTATAGAATAATACAAAGAGACATTTTAATAGGGAGGTGTCTTTTCTCCTTAGCCCTATCTCCTTGAGGGCTACTACAAGGTCTTTCTCCTAACCTTTCTAGGGTTCTTTCTATAATCGTACTCTAGAGGAAATATTCCCCCAATGTCTCATTTCTCCAAGACCTCACTACCTAGTGTATACTCAACTCTACTACCTCATTCCTTCATGGACTGAACTCACAAAGTCCACCTTATATCACAATCAAACCGTGTTCAACTACAAATAAGGTGGAAGGCTTTTTAACTACTCATTGTATGCACCCTAAAATGGTCTCCTAGACTTTGGGCCCCATTCTTCAATTTATCAAATGATGGAACCAATTTATCAATTTCCTGAATCAATGATTTGCAATATTTTCAATACAAATCAATTTTCTTGATGAAATCCTAATTATATCATTTATTCTAATATATTCTATGGATTAACCATTTTATCCTAAGTCTTTATTTAATTAAAAGGAATTCCCTCCCCTTTTATTAAATAAAAAGTCCCCACTTACCTCATATCCTAAGTTGCACAAATAAAGCATTATTCCTATTTTATAAAAAGAAGAAAATGCCTTTTTGTCTCACATGAGGCACAAAAGTCAAAACTTATTTCTCAATGGAGGATACTTGTGCAATGGATTGCTCCCACTTTCAAACTCCACCCTTGATCAAATCTTTTGCCTGTTAATCTCCATGGTCCATTTATCTTTAAAAGGAGAGCTCTTTTCTCATTCAAAGGATCCACTCTTTATGCTAATGTTGTGCTACGGGTTTTCTTGGTGACTTTGGAGCTTTGGAGATCTTGTTGCATCTTTGTCTTCATACTTGCATTATAGTCTAGTTTCATTGCATTCTTAGCTTAGCTTCTTTTTATGCTCTAGCTTAGCTCACATATCTTAATTAGTAAAGGCTTGTAATACTTTCATTTTCCTTTCATAGCTTAGTTGCATTGTTCATTCTAGCATAGTTGCATTGCATATTCATCAAGATTCTTGAAGATATTGGTATTCTTTGTAAGGCCCACCCCATTTTCACTTTTTCCTCGACACTTCAATGTTAGAGGATTAAGGGGTTTTGTAGTATTTGGATGATTGGTAAATCTCTAATGGAATTGTACCTTGGGATAGACCTATATATTGTACCTTCATATCAGTACCTATCAACTAAGTGTCACAATGATAGAGGTGATATCTCTGGGTTATTAATTGTGTAAG
Organism: Chamaecyparis obtusa; assembly: GCA_027943335.1. Taxonomy (NCBI): domain Eukaryota; kingdom Viridiplantae; phylum Streptophyta; class Pinopsida; order Cupressales; family Cupressaceae; genus Chamaecyparis; species Chamaecyparis obtusa. The sequence goes on from BSBK01005485.1 coordinate 67,781, forward strand.
TGAATCTTGGATGTAGTATGTTACCCTGTTGATCATAGATCCAGCTAGACTATTAAGGTTCCATTGAGTACTTTTGTCAAAAGGATTAGATTCAAGAAGTCAAGATGTAAATGACAATTTAGTTATGTGTTAAGTCATAAGTTTATCTTAGATTAAATTAATAGTTGATGTGATGATTCTAGTAACTCCTACGAGGAGGATGAGTAATGTTTTGATGATGTATTATATGGTTATACCATAGTGATGTTTTGGTGATATTATTAGAACCCTAAACAAGGATTTGTTAGATCCTAGACTAATAGGATTATTTTGCATTTTGTTTTCCTATATTAGGAAATTTAATCATACTTGTGATAAGAATTTTATAGGACCTAACTATTATGGTTACCCCTTTCTGATGTTGAACCATCGATTTATCTTAAATATTATGCTAAGGAAAATTGAGAATATTTGGGATTAGGAGTACTATGGGGTTATGCAATTGAATTATGTAGATTGAATTGAATTGAAATAATGAATGTATTCTATATGTTTGCAAGCTTGCATTTGGATTATGATCTATATGAGGACACTATACTTTATGTGACTTTGATTATGCAGTAGAAATTATAACTTGTGTGTATAAAATTATATGCATTTGAATTATGCACTATATGAAAGTGATTAGACATAAGCATTGAATCATGAATTATGAGAAAGTGATTGTAAGAATGCAATTGAATTCTATGTTGCAAATGAATATCATGTTACACATCTTCACTAAATTGATGTTATGAGTAATTGATGATTACCTTATGATGATGTTAGATTATTGATGATCATGATTTCAATTGAATTGTGAGATTATGAAATTGAATTATGCAATTGAAAGTGTATTGATTTGATTATTGTACCCTATATGATCATATTCAGTTGGATTGGGATTATTGTAGGGATGTTGTATTTTGTATATTTAATTATATTGGTTTCTTCCTTGAATTATTGATGTTGTATTAAGGTTTTGCAGGTGGAAGGACCATGGAATTATATTCAACAAAATCACATTGAATGTATGTGCAATCAGTTAAGCCAAGGCCCCATCTATGAAGAGACCCTAGGCCTCATTGTAAAGTAATTTATTTGTAACAATAATTTGGATGTATGTGTGTAGGAATGCTAAGTGTTGTGACAAATTAGACATACCTTGTGTGTAATGTTATTTTGTGATGTGTCACTTGACATTAGTGTTAATGTTCTCAAGGTATGCCATGTGGTTGAGTAAGAGCACATTCTAGAAGCCTTTTGGGGGAAATCCTAAGAACACCTTCTTGTCATAGGACCCCATAATGAGTCCCCATCTTCAATTTTCATGCATACTTAGATAACCCATAGGTACATGGAATGGGTTAGGTGAAAGCTTGAAATTGGGATATGGGCTCAACTCACCTTCATTTTGCATTTGGACTTGAGGTTGTAATTTTTCTCTCACTCTTGTTGTAGAGAATATATGAGTTTATGTTTCTCTTTTTGCTCCCCATGGTTGGTCATGGAGGAAGCTTTTCTCTTGATTCTTTGTTGTGACTTAGCTCCCCATGGTTGGTCATGGTGAGAGAAAGCATCTTTGTGTTTTCTTTTTTCATTGGATTTGGGTTGTATGCTCTTGGTTCACTCACCCATGGGAGGGAAAAGAAACCAAGAGGGGGTGTGGGAAATGGAGGAAACTCCATGTGTAGAGTCTCCTCCATGTGTGGGGAAAGATGAAACTTGGGTTGAGTGTTTTCCCCAAGTAACCTTGCATTTTAGCCCATGAGGCATTGGGGGTATAAGGAGGGAAAAATTGGCCATGTGAGCCTTGTTTTGATATTGTGTTTATTTGGGTCCATGTGTGGCCTTGTTTTCATGCAATGGTTGTATCCATGGGTTGTCCACCCACACCCCACAAAAGGAGTTCTTGGAATTTCTTAGTTTCACCCTTGAGAGAATTTGGGTTAATTGTACATTTTCTTGTGAGTGTTTTGTGTTTGAGAATGTATCCCATTTAATGTGATTTCCCCAAGCTCAGGGGTGGCCTCATGAGAGGCCTAGGATGGGAGGTGAGCATCCCATGGCCTTCTTTTTTTTCCTTGTTCTTGCATATTTTTGGAAGTTCAGTGTAGGTGCAAAGCTTGGAGGTTAAAGTGTTGTCCAAGATGTCAAAAAATAGCTCCCAAAGTTGAGGAGTATGGATGTGTAATTTTTTAATCCTATTGTTGAAAGAAGAAGCCTAAATCTTGTATTTTATTGTTCTTTAAAAGTCCTCAAAGAGGCCTCTATATGTAAATTTGAATGTGAAAATGTATTTGAGAAAGTTATGTTACTCTTGAAATGCAAATCTTATTTCTATTAGAAGTTGAAATGTGTATAATGAAATGGTAGAAGGAATTCTATTTTTCTCCTAAGTTAGAGAAAGCTATATTATAATGTGTTTTGGTCAATTCAAATAAAAAGAAATTTAGGGGAGTCAATGTAATGATTCCATTATGTAGTTTGCTTCCTATATTAGATGCATGAATAAATCTCTATCCCTCTCTATCCTTACAAGTTTAAAATGATAGCTTGATATTGTATTTGTTTTAGAAGCAATCAATTTAGTTGTGTAGATTGATCAATTTATAACATTAGATTCATTTCCATAGAAGACTATATGTTATAATTAGATAGATTGATATACCAAATTTATCACATATTATGTACCTAAACCAAAGAAATAAAAATATAAACCATGTAGAAGTGAAGAGAAAACAAAATTTCACATACAAATTTAAATGAATGGGCAAATGGAGACCTACAAGTCTCTGGATTTTGTATGGGAAAAAAAAAATCCCATACAAATCCATGCCACAGACATTATTATAATAATATAATTTATCTATTTAAATTTCTAAAGAATAAAATATTAAATTTTACCCACACCTTCATAACTCCCCAAAAGGGGCGCAGAGCATGGGAGACCACACCTTACCCTTTAATAAATTATGTCTTGCATTTTTTTAATGCACTAGACTAGCCTATGTCCTGGTTGCTTTTTCATTTGATTTACTTCCTACCTTTTTCCTAGACCTACGTGGGTTTCTTCATGGCAAATGTGTGAGGAATGGGGTGGGACCCAAATCCCCATGTCCCCTCAACACTCCTCTCCTTCATTATGTGCTAGTATTTGTTGGAAGACTTATTACATGCTAAGTCTTGGGCATAGGTTATTAGTGGGACCCCCAAACTTGCCCCCACCTTTTTGCTAGCCCCCATGACCTTGTTTTTCGCACCCTAGCCTTGTTGGGGATTTGATGGGAGACTAGGATAGGGAGTAGGTGATTAGGTAGAATGTTTAGGTTAATGAGTAGGTTAGTAGTTAATAAGATAGCTTAGGGAATTAGTGAGTTTTTTTTTAATTATTTTATTTTGTAATGAATGACATCATAAATAAATGATAGAAATTCTATCAATTGAAATAAATAATCCTTATTCAATGCTTTGTTATTGTTATAACATTAGTTATTGTATAATTTTTAATAATGTATATTTAATATTAATTATTGAATATTATTTAATAATTGGGTTAATCAATAGAATTATAATTTAGAAAATTATTTTTTAGTGATTATTTATTTGTGATTATAGGGTAATCACTAATTGTAGGTTTTTAATTAAATATTTCTATGCACTAATAAATGTATTAAATGGTAACTAATATAATTAGTACCACCTAATACTTTATAATGATGATATTTAATGGTACTAATGCAATGATTATTAATAAAATTAACTTTGTAAATGAAGAATATGAATATACATTATGTGGACATTTAATGTTTTAATGGGGTAGCATTATGCCTCCTATGGATGAGCAAAATGGGATTATTCTTTTCAAATTAATACATAAGATTGTAACTAAATTTCGTATACATGGGATTGGACAAGCCATTATTTGATAATTATATATTCATATGGTTTAGTATCACAACATTCTATTAATTGAACCCTATGACTCAACGTAGCATAATGCTGCCTACAGACTCACTCATTCGATATCTATATAGTTAAATTTATATTTGTTCCTCCATAAACAACCTTTAATGTTAGGCTAACTTGGTCTACAACTTCTCCACCTAGATAGTAAATCATTCTATTATTTGTAATGATGATATTTAATGGTACTAATGCAATAATTATTAATAAAATTAAATTTGTAAATGAAGAATATGAATATACATTATGTGGACATTTAATGTTTTAATGGGGTAGCATTATGCTTCCTATGGATGAGCAAAATGGGATTATTCTTTTCAAATTAATACATTAGACTGTAACTAAATTTCGTATACAAGGGATTGGATAAGCCATTATTTGATAATTATATATTCATATGGTTTAGTATCACAACAATCTATTAATTGAACCCTATGACTCAACGTAGCATAATGCTTCCTATAGACTCACTCATTCGATATCTATATAGTTATATTTATATTTGTTCCTCCATAAACAACCTTTAATGTTAGGTTAACTTGGTCTACAACTTCTCCACCTAGATAGTATCTCTTGTTAAAACTTAATCAGCTAGTAACCCTTGGGAACCAACATTGTAAAGAAATGGTTCTTCAGATTCTTTATGAACTATTGTCTTTGACACCTGTTAACCCGCAACATAACATGGCACTATTATTCCTTTAAAAAAAAAATTGTTGGTTGGGTTTTGGCCTGAATTTTTGGGCATTACATTCTTGCCCTTTTCTCTTTGAATCTCCCATCGCGTGGTTTACTAGCAAGGTCATATGCTTAATAGCTATAGCTAAGAGCCTTATAAACACCCTTGGACTCCATGCTTAGGGAGCTCTAGGTCACTTTCTCAAGGTTTCCAATTCATGGATTCTCTTGGATTTAATGACTTAGAGAAATGAACATTTTGAGTGTACATTTTTGGCACCCACTGTGGGGCAAAACAACTCTATTTTGTCTTTTCTTTTCATGCATTTCCACAAATTTTTTGTCATATTTAGCTTGTTGTTCTTGGCTATTTTCTACATTTTTTTTCTTATAGAGTATCATACGATAGTTTATTATATAGTCGTGAGATACTTTGCCAGTCAAAAGTATCGTGTGGCCATATAGAAGTCTATCGTGTAGATATATAGTACTCTGTCATCTGGTGTCATACGAAGTATCATCTAGAAAAGGAATATCACACTCTTATACTATGAAGTATCATGTGAAACCTTTTTCTAACAAAATTGTCACCTAGGCCTACCAGTGACTGATTTTGGTGCTTTTTTTGCAAGATTTGGATTTATTTGCTTGCTAGTTTTAACTTGTTATGTTAGGAAAGAGATTCATTTGCATATTTTAGTTGGTTTTTGTTGTACTAACCTTTATGGGCCTAACTAGTTATGTTTGTAGGTGTGCCCTAGTTGCTTGCATCATTTTCTAAAAATAATGCATGTCAAAGCTTCAAATGCACAAGGGCTACTAATCCTTCTTGTAGCACTGCCCAAAGCATAAAAATAATCAAGTGCTTGTTCTTTGCCTTCATTTTTAAGTGCAGCATATACTAGCTCTTCATTTTTCTTAGGCACTTAATATCTTGTCATAGGAGTCTTTTGGTGGTAGGAGACTATGTTCTTCACCCTTGTGGTGAACCAAAAATCTTGACCCATCTCTAGATTTTTAAAGTAAGTGGGCTAATTGAAAATTTCTTGGAGTGTTTGGGAAAGATTTTTGAGATAGGAGAGTATGCTCTTCACCCTTGTGGTTAACCAAAAATCCCAACCCTCAAAGGTTGATCCACTTCTTGTTTAGTTTAAGATCCTTTAGTGGGCCTGCTCTTGAGCAATCAAGAGTAATGACCCAAGTGGGTACAAGCTAATACCTAGCTATTATAACCCACTATAAAATCAAGGCTATCAAGGACACAAAACCTTGGTAGATGTAGTACTTGTCTTCTCTTAGTGTGAGTACTTGTGGGATTGTGACCATGGGGAAAATGCTAAGAAAGAATGCTTAAGGTACTCCTGTGGCTGCAAGGTCTGTTACTTGCCTCAAGGTAAGGATTTCCTTCGAGGGGAAAGAGGGGTATTGTGAACAGAAGCCCTTATTCTAAACCGTAGATAGAAGCTACCCAATTTTTCTACTCAACATCTTGGTGCAAGGATTGATCCTAGTGGACTAACCCAGATCACCCCAAGATTTTACTCACCATCTGTGATCTTTTAGTTGTGTCATTGGCACTTCCACGACAAAGCCAATATCTATTGTGGGAAACCACTTTGTGTGAGGTGATGGGACATCAAGTGTGGGCCAAGTTGTTGAGTATTGAGCCTTTTTCTTTCTAGGCTAGAAAATGCTTGAATTGTCTTCACTGTGATCTACTCGTGTAAATGTTCTCGAACATCAAACATTATAGTAGTGCTCATAGGATTTCTTTCACCTTGATATCCCAAGTGCATGCCTTGGCAAGGTTGATTTCACTCTTGGTCAAGTGTTTTATGACATGTTTGATCACTTACTATTTGTAAACACGTCTATTTTATGATATTACTATGTTTGAAGTTGAGAAATTGAGCTTATCAACCTACTACTTTGATCAAATTACTTTCAAAACTACAACTGGTCAAATATATTATGATACTGCACAAATATTGCACCACTTGCCTAGATACTATCGTATCAATTGCCTAGAAACTATCACACTACTTCTTGAGAAATATTATCTTAGAAAATTGTATCATTATGTTACCCTACAAACTATCACACAGAGTCATTTTCTTGTCTCGCTATTGTCTGCAACTTGAAGCTGATTTGTGTCATTTTTTTAGTCTTCCTTAGTCGATTTGGATTTTAATAGGTAACTTACCCTACTATCAGAAGCCTATTTTCACCTTGGGTTCATGTGTCTTGACCTCTTGAATTAGAAATCTTTGATTTCACAAGCAACCTTGCTTGGAATCAATAAGTTAGAAATTGTCCTTGTTGAAAAGACCAACCTTTGGATTCTTTGATAACACACTTGGAGAGTCTTAGTAGTCTCTTGTCCAATTCACTTCCATCTAAATTCAAATTCAATCAATTATATCTTGGGTAAATCATCCTCCTAATCCATATGTGTTAGGATACTTATCCATTGTTGGGAACCTCTATGGCAATGTTGATTTATATACCTCTTGCAAAAATTCTATCTTATCACCTTTCTTTTGAACAATTGAATGCTTTTACTATCCTAGTTTGATACCGACATTTCTTAGGGTCATATTTTCACCTAGTGCCTTTTCTTTCATGTCAGTTATGACAAGGTATCAAGTGAATCAAGGAAAATGACCTCAAGTAGTCTTTGATCAATTACCTTTAGTGCAAACTCACCAAAAATGTAAGGGGAAAGAGCCCATCTTTGATCAATCCCCTAGGAATACTTCAAAAGTTTGGTTTGACCCTAATATCAATCCTACTAAGTTGAGCACATCCTTAGCACTTTCTCATTCAGATATGGACATGAGTTACACAATGAATTAGAGAGAAAGGGAAGCAATGGATAAAAATATTGATGACATATTTGAGAGACATAGAGACAACATTCTATTTGGTAAATCCTCTCATGACAATCAACCAGACTCATCCCTTATCAATACTAGATATTTGGATACACACCAAAGGGTTGAAAGGGAAATGCAAAAATCTTGTCAGGATGAACAATCACAACATGGAAATCAAGATGAAGAGCCTTATGATACCCATGTGAATCTAGCATATACCAATGACTTGTTCAAACATTCAAGGCCAAGTTCGCCACTCCAAACAACTTCAAGGTATACAAGTGAAAGACTCAAAAAAATTGAGCAAGAAGAGAAAGCCTTTCTAGATGAATAAGCTGCAAAGGAATAGAAACTTAGACTCCTAGAGTGAGAAAGACAAGCCTTATTGGATATCAAAAGGAGAGCCACACAAGAAGAGAAAGATAGGCTTTTGGCTCAACAACTCAATGCTCAATAGAACAACATGTGTTTTGGTGGTGGAAAAAACTCTCCTCCACCCACTCCTCCTAAGACTCCATGAAGTGGAAGATACTCAAGAACACATTCAAGATCTTCTAGCCCTAGAGGAAGAAGCACTTCACAAAAAGACCATTATAGGAAACAAACACCTCCTAGGAACTTAAGAAAACCTTCTCAATATGCTCACCATGGTTCATAATATAGGGGTGATAGTTCAAGTTTTGATCTTGACTCTCAAGATTTCATGAAAATGCAACAAGAACCACTCTTCTAGCAATATGTTGAGAGGTATGTAGAGAAAAACAAAGATAATTTCCTAGAAAGTTTGATCAACAAGGGTGCTAGAGTCCCTTAAAACTTTGATGTGGATAGAAAGATCAAGAAGCAAAGTCCATCCCAAGAAGAGGACATCAAGCAAGTTAAGTGTATGACTAAAAAGGTGTTGGCACCTAAGAGTTCCTTTTCACTTGACTCAATTTGTCCCAATCCTTTTCACAAGAGTGTAAGTATGAAGGATTTTACTAGAAAGGTGGAAATACCCCAATATGACAAATATGATGGTAATGGGGACCCACATGATTATGTGCACAAATTCTACATTATGAGATTTGAGTTTCATCAAGATGACTCCTATCTCATGAGGTTGTTCCCAAGGAGTCTCAAAGGTCAAGCAATGGAGTGGTTCACCAACATAACTCCCCCTATCAAAACCTTCAAAGATCTTGTTCATAGATTTTTCCAACATTTTGCCTACAATATTTTGAGATATATCACCATGTTGAACCTATGTAACTTAAAGAAAAATCAAGGGGAATCCTTTATCACTTTATTTCAAAGGTGGAGATGACAATGCTCTTGTTACTCTTAGACCATTCTTGAAAATGAGAAGATTGACATCCTTGTTAGCAACTTGGTTCCCGAAATGTGGCATGAAGTTAGGAAGATGATTTTTTATTCCTTTGATACTAGGGTTGAAACCGCATGTAGAATTGAGGATGTTTTGAAAGAAAAAGGAATTTTGGCCAAACATGGGAACAAAAACAACAATGGTCAAAATAACAACAACTCTAACAAGGAAAAAGGGAAATACCCACATTGGAATAGGAATAAGTGGTTAATGATGGAATTGTGGACTCTTCTCAACCTAAGGATCAAGGTGTTATTCACTTATCTAGTGCTATTCAAGAAATTAAGCTCAACACATCCAACCAACAAGAGCATAAGCCAAGATACCAAGATAATCCTAAGAAAGAGAGGCATCAATTTTCAAAACTTGGTGATTCATATGAGGATTTCTTCAAAGTGCTCATTGCTAACAATCTTGCACATCCCCAAGATACTGCAAAACATCATATTCTTGATGTTAAGCCACATTGGTGGGATGAGAAAGTTTTCTACAAATTTCACAATGGTATTGGAAATGATATCAAACACTATTGGAAACTTAAGCATATCATCTAGGATCTCATTAAGAGTGGAAAACTTTAGATTGATGGGTTGAACACCAACACTAAGCATAAGGTGTTCAAAGAGCCTTTTCCCAAGTGTGAGAATGGGGAAACCTCTAAACCTAAGAATGGAAAGGCTGAGATTAATCACACTTATAGAACTACGGAGAATGTGGTCAACATTCTTAAAGTTGTAGAGGAAAGTGTCAACATGATGAGAATTAAAGATCCCTATGGTTATTACTCTCCTCCTATCTTTGATGAAGGACCCATTGTGGTGTTAAGGGGTCCCAACTCTAGAGTACCCTCCCAAGCTCTCAATGTTGTAACATGAAGCCAAGGTCCCATTGTCATTAGAGGACCCAACTCAAGTCAATCCAATAAACTAAAGCAGGTGGCATCCAAGAATGTCACCTCAAAATCAGTAGTTAATCCCAAGTTGAGCTATAACCTTGTTGACCAGTTGCAGAGAACCCCATCTTAGATTTTGATCTTTGAGCTCTTAGAGTTGTCCTTGAGACACAATAAAGTCCTTGAGGATGTTTTGTGCATGGTGAATGTTCCTAACAACTTAGATGTCGATCAATTCCAAAACATGGTTAACCATCTTGCCGGCCCTCATTATCTAACCTTTTCAGAGAAAGATGACAAAGCTTTGAGCCACCCACATAATCTCGCCCTTCATATTGATGTCATGATTCACAAAACCCATGTCAAGCATGTGTTGACAGATGGGGGTGTTGTGCTTAATATTTGTTCATTGAGTCTTTTAAAGACATTGGGTTATTCTGAGAAAGTGATTGATACCAAAAAGAAGATCACTATAAAAGCATATGATGAGGCAGAAAGAAGTTCCAAAGGGTTGGTCATCCTTCCTATTAGGAGTGGCCCTATTGAGAAGGATACTTTATTTCAAATTGTTGATGCTGATTCCCTCGTGTACAACATATTACTTGGTAGACCATGGATCCATGACATGCAAGAAGTGCCCTCTACCTACCATAAGTGTGTTAAGTTCCCCTACAATGTAGTAGAAATTTGCATACCAGGGGATAGCACATTATCTGTCAACCCAATTTTTGCAAGGAGTCATGTTCCCCTTAGCAGAAGTAGAGGATTTCAATATGACCTTAACACAATGTAAAGAAAAGATTAAGCTAGTAGACCTTGGCATGGGAGGGTATCAACTTGACTCCACAAAGCTTCTAGTTTCGCCTAGGTCTAATGGAAAGCCTTCACAAAAAATGAAACCTTCCTCTTCAGCCATGACTTTATTTGGTACATTTGTAGAGTCCTCAATACCTATACAAGATGAGAAAGAAGAGGTGGTTGTTAAAGACTAGATCTATAGAGAAGATAAATACATGCACAATGAGAACTTCTCTCCCTCTCCTAAGGCTTATGGAAGATGGTATAATTTTGTCAAAAATATGGGCTATCCAAGACATGGCCCTCTCAATTATAGATTAGATGCTAGAGCTAAACCTCTCGATCATGCTCTTTTGGGATGTAACTCTAAGAAGATGGTTGGCCTAGGATTTGAGAATCATAACAAGAACACTACTCCTATCCTTGATGAGTTGGATAGTGATGAACCAAAGAACATGCCCAATTTGACAAATGAACAAGATATGTGTGAAGATTGGGTCCCTTCCATCAATCTCCTTTAGGGAGATTCAGATAATGTAGTTGCTCATGTGATAGTCGCACACATAGGACAAGATGAATCAGGTATAGAAGATCCCATTAAAGAATGTTAGTGAAAGAACATTATTCATTTGATGGAGAGAGATGTTACTCTTGATGACATTAGAGCTTCCACATCAAGATGTCCTGAACCCTCATGGTGTAAACATCCTAGTCAGAATTCAGGAATAGATTCACATGAGTATGAATGGGACTCTCTCTTGAATTCTTCTATAGTTGACAAGGATGTTGATATCATCCATAGTTATAGTTCTCAACCTAAGGTAGTTAATGAGTCATGTGTAGGATTAGAGGATTTGAATCCATAGGTTTCTTTAGTGGATGATTCTTCACTTGGTAGGATGAATCTTGATTTGGGTAACTTAGAAGGGTACTTGACAGACTCTGAATTTTCAGTCACCAAAGATGATACCATTCATATCCACAACCTTGGACCAGTCATTGACTTACCCCTTGCTTAGCCTAACCATATTGATTGGTCCCAATGATATCAAGAGCCCGAGCTCTTAACTTTCCCAAATGACTATGAGGTAGCCTATTACTTAAATGCCATTGAACCTATAGTCTCTTACACTAGTGAACTAGCTATGAGCATGACAAAGCTAGACATCAACTACCTCAGTCACAAAATAAAAAGAAAAGAAAAAAAGAATAAGAGTTTTGATGGCAAAAACCACTATGTGGTAGTGTCAAAACCTAAAATAGTAAAAATAAATGACATATCCAAAGGTGAAAACCTCTCCAAGGTGCCTAAGGATGAGGTACTTGATCATCTCCCAAGTTACTTTTAGGACATATCTTTAGTGCTTGTTAAGCCAACACAAGTAGTCAAATTGGGTACAAATGAGGCTCCACAAATAGTACATTTGGCTCAGTCCTTGACAACACAAGAAAGGGAAGCATACACTAAGTTCTTACAAAGGAAGAAGATCAACTTTTCTTGGACTTATTCATATATGCTAGGGTTGGACACTAATCTTGCTATGCATCACTTGTCCATAGCTCCAGGTGTGAAACCAGTCAAATAAAAATTAAGAAAAATGCATCCTCACATAGCTCTTCTAGTCAAAGTAGAATTAGAGAAAATCCTTAGTGCAGGATTCATAAGAGCTATTGACTATGCTGAATGGATATCAAACATTGTACCAGTTTCAAAACATGACAAATCCATTTGCATTTGCATAGATTTTAGAGATCTCAATAGAACATGCCCAAAGGATGATTTTCCACTCCCCAATATAAACATGATAGTGGACATGACCATGGGTTATGACATCTATTCATTGATAGATGGTTTTTCTCAATATAATCAGATCAAGATAGCTCCTAAAGACCAAGAAAAGACTCCATTCACTTGTGCATGGGGTACCTATTGTTGGAATGTTATGCCTTTTGGATTAAAAAATGCAAGAGCTACCTATCAACGAGCTATGACAACTATTTTCCATGACATGATGCATAAGAACATGGAAGATTATGTGGATGACACCTTGGTCAAATCTAAGAAAAGGGACACACACTTAGGTGATTTAGAAGTCATTCTAGATCGCATGGAACAGTTTCAATTAAGGTTAAATCCTAAAAAGTGTGCATTTGGTCTCACCTCTGGAAAAATTCTAGGATTCATTATTTCAGCAAAAGGAATAGAGGTAGACCCTGAAAATGTCCAAGCAATCATGGATATGCCACCTCCTAAAAACATTAGTCAAATGAGGAGTCTTCAGGGACATCTTCAATCTATAAGGAGTCATTTCACAATTGGAAAATAGAGCTCAACCTCTCAATAAGAACTTACATAAGGGAGTCAAATGTGTCTAGAATGAGGATTGTCAAAAGAGCATGGACCAAATCAAGAAATACTTGGAAAATCCTCCTATTTGAATGCCTCCTATCCCAGGGAAGCCACTTATTTTGTATGTTTCCGCAATTGAATCTTCCTTGGGGGCATTACTAGCTCAACTTGATGAACAAGGGAAAGAAAGAGCCATATATTACATTATCTGTATGCTTGTTTCATATGAGGTTCATTACATTGGTGTTGAGGAAGCTTGCCTCGTAGTGGTGTTTGCTTCCTAAAAGTTGTGACATTACATGCTTGTGCACACAATACACCTCATCACAAAAATTGATCCTCTCAAATATTTTCTCAGTAAGGCTTCCCTCACAGGTAGACTTACTAAATGGATGATGATTCTTTTAGAATTTGACATAGAGTATGTTGAGCACAAAGCTATCAAAGGACAATCTATAGCTAATCAATTGGCTGATTTCCCAACTCAAGATAGTGCACCTATTCAAGCTAACTTCCTAGATGAGAATCTCATGTACATGACTGCAAGGACATGGAAGATGTCCTTTGATGGATCTTTCATGCAAAATGGTTTAGGAGTTAGTGTGTTGTTTGTCTCTCCTCATGGGTACACAATTCCTAAGTCTTACAAGCTCTTTTTCCCATGTACAAACAACATTACTGAGTATGAAGCTTTAAAAAATGGACTTAAGATGGCCGTAGAATGGAGAATCACAGAGCTACATATTTATGGGGACTCATAGCTGATAATCAACCAAGTTAATGAAGAATATCAAACAAAAGATGAGAAACTGGTACCTTACAAGAAAATGGTTGATTCCTTGAGACAATATTTCACATTTGTCACATTTCAGCAAATCCGTAGAGTAGAAAATAAAGTGGCTGATGCTATGGCCACACTTGCTTCACTCCTTCAGTTAGACTAGTATGAGTCTAGATTTGAATTCTTGGCGGAAGAGCTACATTACCCTATCTATGACTCCCAAGAAAGCCATGTTATCTGTACCCTTGTTGGTCATGAGTCATCCCGATATGGTGCCATTTACTCATACCTTCATGATGGCATTATCCATGATACCTTTAACTACTCTAAACAAAGAAACCTTACTCAAAATTCCTCTCACCATACCCTTATCTCTGGGGATTTGTATAGGAGGGGTATAGATGGGATACTTCTTAGATGCTTAGAAAAGGAAGAATCTGATCAAGCATTAGTTGACATTCATGAGGGCATATGTGGGGGACATTCCAATGGTCTTTCTATGGCTTGAAGGTTTCCTAGGGTGGGATACTATTGGCCTATAATGTAGATGGATGTAGTAGCTTTTGCAAAATCATGTGAAAAGTGTCAAAAAATGGTAACCTAATACATACTCCAAGAAGGAAGCTTATTCCTTCTATATCTCATTGGCCATTTCAGCACTAGGCCTTTGATCTTGTTGGGTAGCTTCATCCCAACTCATCAGGTGGACACAAATTTATCATCACTGCTACTAACTACTTTACTAAATGGGTAGAAGTTGTACCACTTTTTGTTGCCTCGGGAAAGATAGTTTCTTTATTCATCTTGAACCATATCATCTACTGATATGGAGTGCCTTCTGAGATTATCATTGACAATGGAGGTTAATTAAAAAATAAGGACCTTAAGAAAATTTGAAAGAAATTCAAGATTAAACAACATTGGTCCTCCATTTACTTCCCACAAGGATATGGTCAAGTAGAGGCTTCAAATAAAACCATTCTTAAAATCCTACATAGAACATTTCATAAAAATGGTAGAGATTGGCATTTAAAGATAAATCTAGCCTTGTGGGCCTATAGAACGAGTATTTGTACTCCTACTAGGGCTACTCCTTTTGCCTTACATATGGCACTGAAGGAGTGTTACCTTTAGAGGTTGAGATTCCTTCTCTTAGAGTTTCCCTCAAAGGTCTAGTTATAGATGAAGACTACCACCCCATGAGACTCCAAGAGATAGAACTTCTAGATGAGAAATGACAAGCATCATTTGACCATATGAGGGTCTATCAAAAGTGCATGTCCAAAGCTTTCAACAAAAAGGTTCACCCTAGAGAATTCCAAGTGGGAGATCTTGTCCTACGTGAAAAACCTAAGAACCAATAGCATAGAGATCAAATGGGTAAATTCAAACCTAATTGGCTTGGACTTTACATCATTATTGCAGCTTTTGGGACAGATGCTTATTTACTGTCTACTGAAGAGGGAGAGCAGCTCCCTGATCCTATCATTGTCTTGCACCTGAAGAAGTTTTATCCATGATGCCTATTCTATTTGGGGGCATCCTTTGTACATATTTATTGATCCTAAAAAAGTTCCAAAAGAAATCATATATGATGCTAAAAAAAATCCTAAAATGCATATAAAGTCCTGAAATTTTTTTTAAAAAAAAATCAAAAAATTCAAAAAAATAGAAAAAGTGCTGTGGTGAAAACCTGGAAATAGGTGCCTTGGTAGCAAAAATACAAAAAAATAATAAAAAGTCCTAAAAACCAAGTGGTGAAAACCTTGAAAAAGGTGCTACTTGAGGCCTTTGTACCCTTGTTTCTTAGCAGACATCCTCGACACTTAGCCTTTCTCCATCATACCTTGTCCTTGTTGCCTTGGTTTGGAATTGGTCTTTGTCTTTGTCTAGGGAGCATAATTGTGTTAGCTTTGGTCTCTTGTATGTGTTAGTCTCTAGGACACCTTGCAAACAATGTTTTTCAACACCACTCCAATAGTGTTTGTCAACACTTCACTAGCATCAAGTGTTTCTCAACACTTATCAGATATCTTACCCGCAGTCTAGAATGATACAATATTTCTCACTAGAAGATGCAATACTCAAAGTTTGACTCTATGACCTACACACATGTACTTAAACACTTGAATCACTAAGACTTTCTTGAATTTATTTCTTTGTGTGCTGTCTATGATGATTTCTTTGCTAAGTGTTCTCTCCCTAATAGTTTTCGATGATGCCTAGCTAGAAGACTAGGGGCTGAGGACATGTTTTATCTATTTTTTGTGTGTGGGTATATTTTGTTGATCCTAACCATCATGATAATTCATGCTTGTTCCACTTGACACTAGGATCAACAATGTATTATCCTTGACTTTTTTCCACAAGTGCATGCTTGTAGTCATCTTGACTTTCTTGTGTCTCGATATGAGCATAATCTTGCTATACCAAACTTAGGGAACCTCACTACACTATTCATATTGACCTACATGTCTTTGATGCTTAGGTGGGATTCCCACATCTCTATTTGATATAGATCATATTCATATACCCATAGTTATACTAGTGTGTATTGTATGATCTTGCGATGCTACCAATAAAGCTCGATGATGATTATTAGAGTCTAATGGCTTTGTGACCTTGTGAGTAAACCACTTTTCATAGTAGCTTGCATTCTTAAGTTCGTGTTAGTTTAATTTTACATCTTGCATATGGAGAGAGCTCTCCTTTCATCTTTCACAGACTTGTTGGTCAACTATGCTCACCTTTCACTTCTTCTTGATCATGTATTTCACTCCTTATCTTTCACATCACATCATTTTCCTATCATCACAAGGGGTTAATCTTATCATCATATCTATATCATAAAGAGATCATTTTTAGAAATATGAGTCTGTATCATAACATGGGAACTAAAAATACATCTATGAGAGAACTATACATGAGCATTTATAAGCATATATCATACCTTTGAGCAATATAACAAGACAATAATACTAAAACATCCATCACAAGTGAGACAAGTACACAAATACATCGTAAATATAGTCATCTCATATATATAAATCATGATACAAATACAATATGAGATCCCAAAATCTGGATCAAGTCTCAAGATATGTCTATACATCAAAGTCCTAGACCTAGGATTGACTCTCCCCATCATGTGGAGGTGGTGGTCCCATCCTATCACCCACCATGTCTGATCTCCCCACCCTCTCAGAGTAGAGTGGCACTCTCTATCCATTAGGTATGGCTGCTATATATAACCTGTGATAGTATGATGCCTGTGCCACCTCCCTCTGGATCTTTGTGGCATCATCTCATGTTGATCTCTCCTGACAAACTATCTCGGCTCACAAATCTATCAGCTTTTGATCATGAATGGAAATGGTAGTCCTCAACTACTATATCTCAGTCTCTAAGACCAGAATCCTAGCCTAGAGATCCTCTCCTCCTCCTGCTGCAGCTTGTTCCTGCCCTTCATCCACCCGTTAGCGAACTAGTCTCACCTCATCTTCCTCTCCCTCCTCATCATTTGATACCTATCTACGTGACCATCTCTAACCACCTGATCAGGATCCATGTCCTCTCTCCACTGCTCTCCTCCCTCCACCTCCCCCTCCTCCATCTCCCCCATCATCATCATCCCCATCCCCACCCTGTGCCTATGACGGTGCATATGGGACCGTGAACCTAGGAAATGGGTGTCTCTGACACTCTGCTCTATATCTAGCATCTACACCTACATCTGCCATATTGGGTAGGTAGTCCCATGGGTCTCTCCATAACCCTATAGTCTCCTATGCTACTTGCTGGTAGTCCAACATTGGCAACCATCACTATCCATCATCCTCCCTACACTTCGCATATGTGGTGGTCTCCACTGCTACCCTCTACTGATGACCAAACTACATCCATACCCAAGTGATCACAAACCGCTCAATGATATCTGAATGTTGACCTAGTAGTGGTTGGCTGCACAACATGTATTCAAGCTCATGATACTTGTCACTCCACTGCTAACACCACCTATATGGTGTCCACTCAAAGGCTATCAACTCATCCAATAGCCTCCTATAATAAGTAAGATCACCACTATGAGGCTAGGTGATGAATCTTGCATACTTGTAAATATAGGGATGGCTCTACTCCTAAGGCTGTACTCATGGTCACTATTACCCTAATTTCCATGTACATGAAAATTTGGCTAGAAACTATTCCAAAGTCTCTATTTTACCCCTGCCGAGCATCCTAAAAAATTTTGTGGCCTCATGTTTTGTTTCCTGGCCTCTGTAGGTCAAACTATTCAAAAAGGTAGCCATTGTGTTGAAACCTTTTAAAATCCTAAAAAAACCCCTAAGGCCCTGTTATGTTTCCTTGTTACTTTATTAGCAACTTAAAATCCTCAATACCCATGTGCGCTTTAATCTCATTGGTTGGTCGCAGGTTCTCTAAGTTTCTTGGTAGTTACTTTTCCCATTCAGTGACTTAATGAATACAATGAGTCTCATAATCACTAAGTGTTTCCTGATCACCGCATAATATCTTGCGACCTAGTGAGCATTAACTTCTCTTCAGTCACGTAATCGCTAAATCTTCTTGTGGTCTAAATTTGTGGTGTCCCAGTTATGAGGATCTAATAGTTGGCATATCTTTGGATAGGTTGTTGTCAGAGCATGAGATGTTAAGATGACTATTAGATCTTCCAAGTCTACAGCACTACAATGTGTCAGTAGGACTAGTGCCACCTCATCTGATTTGGCAGCTTCTAATTGGTCCACATGTATCGAGTCATCTTTTTGTTAGTAGGACCAAGTTCTTTCGATGGTCAAAGGTCCTGATAGTTGTCAGAGGATCAACATCTGTCTTAAGTTCACAAGGGTTTTGTTAGAGCTATAAGGGGATAAGACTAGCCATCAATCTTGCTTTTTGTCAAAGCCTTGTAGGTGGGTCCTCAGATGATGATGTGCTCATTTCTCATTGGTCCACATAGCGATGACTCGGATGTTGTAGTGGGGCTGTGTCAGAATGTCTACAGGGATGTCAGAAGGATGAAGATCAATGGCTAGCGTATCTTCATGAAGGATTTTCCTGACACATGAGATTATAACATAGCCATCATATTTGGCAAGTGTTTGAGGCTCTTTCAGGTGGGTCCGATGTCAGGTTAGGGTTACATGTCATCTTCTCATTCGCTGAAGTGAATAGAGGATTGTGGGACTGCGTTGCCAAGTGTGCTGATATGTTCAAATGTGATTGGTTGCCAAATGTTGATGAGGACTCCTAGGTGGATTGATGTGTCAGAAGGGTCCTAGCTTAATGAAATCTATGGTAGGCGTATAATCTGAAAGAATCTTCTGAAGTCATGAGGAGATGAGACTAGCCATTAGATTGGAATCAGGAGAGTGTGGGTCCGTTGTCAAAGAATTGCCAAGGTGTATACCTACAAAGTGGTCAAAGCGAATAAAAGATTTCTAGGTGATGGGTCTAGGCCCAGGGTTTAAAAGACTTCTTCATGACTTAAAGAAGAGAAAAGTCAAGGTGGGTCCTCATGCTGATTTTCTTGCATTTCATTGGCTATTGACTTCCACGGTGGTCTTGACTTGTCAGAGGTGATATTAAGTCATTTTTTTAGCATGTCATGGTAGTTCATCTATCAAGAAAGGTTTCTCATTGACGGTCATGTTTTAAAATGACCAAGGTAGCCATTAACCTTTAAATTCAAATTTCTTGCGAAGGTTTTTACTAGGGTTTTGATCTTCTTGGCCATGCACGATGTCGGTTAGCTCAAAAATTTAATTCTCAAGATGGTTATGGTTGAGAGAGCAATGGAGATGACTGTTGGCTGGCATTGTAGGGTACCATGTCATGTTGAAGGTGCTAAATGGATTGGCACCACCTTTTGCTAGTGTTATTATTGAAAATACAGATATCTTCCAGATCAGATTTGGAGCGTTCATGGCTTAGTGGAGTTGCAATTGGGTTGGTAAGTCGAGGTTTTTGTGACTGTAGGTGAGATTAGTACTAGATGAATGCCCATGAAGAAAGATATGATTTGATCACCGACGTTCTCAGATATTTTCATAATAAGTGGTCAGTACCCTAGGGCTTGATATCATTGTAAAATATGTAACCCTAGTTAGGCTAGTTTTGACTCCTGCCTGTGTGCAGTTGAGTATGTATATATTGTTTTGGAGCCTTTAGTGTGGAAGAGTTGGACAATTTGTAGAAGAAATTCATACTTTCTTAAAGGCTATCTATGGTATCATTTCTACCCTCTGGCTCATACAGTTGTATTTCTCCCATTGATGATTCAAATATTACAGAGGTATTTTGTGATAATCCTTCATGTCCCTATGCTTCCTTGTTTGGATTATCTCTCATTGGATCAAAGTATGTGCATGTTTTTCAATGATAGTTTAGGGTTCCTGATCCCTCTTTCTTTCTACAATCTTGTGTGTTACTCTGTTTGATTTGATTTAGATGTTCTTGTGGGTATGCCTCAACCCCCTTAATAGTCTTGTCTCAATCCTACACTGAGTTGTAGAAGTGAATGTTTGTTTGGAAGTCATAAGTTGTGTCTTATTCTCAGGACCTTTTATGAAATACTTATGCAAGCCTCTTCGGTAAGTTGTGACCTACTAGACCTAAGCTTTTCATTCATTTCATTCCTACATACTAAGATCCAAACCCTAATTTTGGTGCATCACCTAGTAGGTAGTTTGCTTTCAAGTCATTTCCCTTACAATCATTCCTTCTATCCCTTTCCCTTCAAAAGTTTTACTTTCATGTCAGGAAGAAAATTAAGGTGATTATCCAAGAGGAACTAGCCTAGAACCTAGAGGTCTCATCTCAGTTAGCAAAGGTCCCATAACCTAGAGATGATTGCCATGTTATACTGAGTTATCAAGACCAAGAGAGCTTGAAACAAAGGGTGCAAACTTAGTGTATAACATTTGCGAAACACCTTGTGGGACCAAGAGGTCATAATTTTCATATTTCTTGCTAGTTCTGATATGCATCCAGTAGGTTATAGATCTAGAAGAGGTCATTGTGCTGCATATCTGGTGACTCCAGAAAAGTCTACTAGTTTCAAAGATCAAGTGCTGGTATGTTTCAAATCTTCCATATTCAGATTCTAGCTAATTGCATTAGTAGACATGTCAAGTTATTATGGAGAGTCAGGTTATTCACCATCCTATTATGACAATAGTGCTCAATGGGCTAGTTATCAGCCTTCTACAAACCACCTAAAGCGTAATTTCATCCCAAGCTTCCATACTATACAAGGCTATCATTATATCCAACATGCCCTAAATCATTATGCCCTTGTACAAGATTATGAGTGAGCCCTTCATCAAGATGGATCATGGGAAAAAGTGGCACAACAAAAAATGCAAAGCCAACTCTCCTATCATGCTTACCACCCACCCACCCCTTCTCAGCCTAATAGGCAAAAGATTTAGGGCCTAGACTTTATGAAAGAGCAAGAAGAGACCAAGAATCTATTGCTTGATTTGATTAAGCAAGTGTTTGAGATCAGAGAGCAATAGGAGATAGAGGCTCAAGGCTATGAGAAGGAGATAGTTCCCCACCAAGTGGTAGAGGCTCTTGTTGATGAACAACAAATGAGATAGTTTCAAGAAGATATCAGATGCTGAGCTGATCTTGAGACAGCAAGGTTGAGATCACAAATTGCTCAACAAGAGGCTCCTAGACCTAAAATCCCAAGCTAGAGGACCCATTTACCTCAAGAGCCTACACATGAAGAGCCTACAAAGCCTTCATTTCCAAGCTTCAAGATGGGTATGCCTTCTATGTCTCCCTCTGAGCCCTCTCAACTTCATATCCCAAGTTTTAAGGCACAAGGTTCTTTCCAACAGCCTATACTTGAGTTGCAGCCTACCACTCTGCAAGAGCAGCCTGTTCAAGAAAAAGATTTATCCCAAGAGGCCCCCATGGTCTCTCAAGATGGTGAAGTGTTGTGGATACCCCAATGGACCCTACCTCCTGGCTGTCAAATGCCAAGTCTTTTCAAAGATACTAGTCTAGTGTTTGAGCAAGGACCTATGACAGATGAGCTTTCATGTGATGAGGAGAAGGGATCTGAGGTATCAATGCAAAGTGATGACTGTAGTAAATTGGAGCAGCAAGGTGAAGAGGTGGGGATTGATGCTCAGCCTGAGCTCTTAGTTGATTTGTTGAATGAGCTTCCCATCTTTGTTGATGATGAAGAGGAAACCATTCCATTACCTATGGCTGAAGATCAATCAGAACAAAAGGTTCACCATCAACAGGAGGTTGATATAGAGGAGGATGTTGTACTCTTATTAGATGAGCTGCCTAGTTTTGTTGGGTAGGATGATAAGGTTATGGGAGTGATTTTCCAAGAGAGGAGCATGGACAAAAGCCCTAAGGACTATGATTTTTCTGACATCATAGAGGCCTTTTGTGATAAATTGAATGATGAATATCTATTCCTTAGAGTGGAGGTTCAAATTCATGGGCCTATAGAAGGAGGCTCATGTGTTGAGCTTGATTATAAAGAGCCAGTCATGCCTAAGGATCTTCAGGATATTGATAATTTTGATGAGCTCTTGGCCTATTTAAAGGAAGAGGATGGCAGTCCCCCGACTATAGAGGATGAGTTGACATGGCTATCCATGATGGAGGGAAACGATGAAGATAAAGAAGAAACCATCAAGGAGAGATCTATTTTTAGACTTTCAAGAGGTTGGCCCATCAGATACTTGGCCCAAAAGGAGTTTACTGAGACATCTCCACATGATCAATTTGAGGTGGGTAAACTTGATCTTATTTTTGCAGAGGTAGTTAATCACTATTTGATAAATTTTTATGTGCCTTATGTTTTTGTAGCTACCCTCATGTGCTTAATGCAAAATATCCTAATGAGAAAGGGTAGTTATTTCAGCCTACCAGTTAATGGTTTTGTTTATCCAGTTTTCTGCACTGGTTAGTCTAGGTTAGGTTAGTTTTTTCTATTTTTCTTCAATTTTCTTGGATATTTTTTTCTATTTTCCAAGAAGTGCTCATGCACAGTTGTGTTCCTCAGTTCTAGTTGCGTTCCTTAATTCCGTTTTTCCTCTCTATCAAAATTTTGTGTTCAGTATGACCCCATGCCCAATGGATTGCTCTAAGGCCACTAGTTTTCCATGTCTAGTAGGCTGACATCTAGCAAAAATTGCCAAAATGTTACCCTAATTTCCATGTACATGAAAATGTAGCTAAAATCTATTCTAAAGTCTCTATTTTACCCCTGCTGAGCATCCTAAAAAATTTTGTGGCCTCATGTTTTGTTTCCTGGCCTCTGTAATTATTTCAAGTCCCTGGTCTACAGGTCAAACTATTCAAACAAGTAGCCATTGTGTTGAAACCTTTTAAAATCCTCAAAAAAACCCTAAGGCCCTATTATGTTTCCTTGTTACTTTATTAGCTACTTAAAATCCTCAATACCCATGTGCGCTTTAATCTCATTTGCTGGTCCCAGGTTCTCTAAGTTTCTCGGCAGTTACTTTTCCCATTCAACAACTTAGCAAATACAATGATTCTCATAATCGCTAAGTGTTTCCTGGTCACCAAATAATATCTTGTGACCTAGTGAATGTTAACTTCTCTTCAGTCATGTAATCGCTATATCTTTCGGTGGTCTAAATTTGTGGGGTCCCGGTTATGAGGATCTAACCGTTGGCATACCTTCAAATAGGCTGTTGTCAGAGCATGAGATCTTAAGATGACCATTGGATCTTCCAAGTCTATAGCGCTATAGTGTTTCAGTAGGACTAGTGCTACCTTATCTAATTCGGTAGCTTTTGATTGGTCCACATGTATCAAATCATCTTTTTGTCAGTAGGACCAAGTTCTTTTGGTGGTCAGAGGTCCTGATAGTTGTCAGAGGATCGACGACTGTCTTAAGTTCACAAAGGTTTTGTCAAAGCTATAAGGGGATAAAACTAGCCGTCGATCTTTCTTTTTGTCAGATCCTTGTAGGTGGGTCCTTAGATGATGATGTGCTCATTTCTCATTAGTCCACATAGCGATGATTTGGATGCTACAGTGGGGCCATGTCAGAATGTATTTAGGGATGTTAGAAGGATGAAGATCAATGGCTGGTGTATCTTCATGATGGGTTTTTCTAACACATGAGATTATAAGACAGCCATCAAATTTGCCAAGTTTTTGAGGCTCTTTAAGGTGGGTCCAATGCCAGGTTAGGGTGACATGTCATTTTCTCATTGGCTGAAGTGAATAGAGGATTGTGGGACCGTGTTGCCAAGTGTGTTGATATGTTTGAATGTGATTGGTTACCAAAAGTTGATGAGGACTCCCAGGTGGACTGATGTGTTAGAAGGGTCCTGGCTTAATGAAATCTACAGCATGCATATAATCTAAAAGAATCTTCTAAGGTCATGAGGAGATGAGACTAGCCGTTAGATTGGAATTAGGAGATTGTGGGTCTGTTGTCAGAGAACTATCGAGGTGTATGCCTACAAAGTAGCTAGAGTGAATAAAAGATTGTCAGGTGGTGGGTTTGGGCCCAGGGTTTAAAAGAGTTCTTCGTGACTTAAAGAAGAGAAAATTCAAGGTGGGTCCTCATGCTGATTTGCTCATGTTTCATTGGCCGTTGACTTCCAGGGTGGTCTTGACTTGTCAGAGGGCATTTTAAGTCATTTTTTCAACATGTCATGGTTGTTCATCTACTGGGAAAGGTTTCTCATCGACGATCACATTTTAAAATGACCAGGCTAGCCGTTAACCTTTAAATTCAAATTTCCCATGAAGGTTTTTGCTAGGGTTTTGATATTTTCAGCCATGCACAACGTCGGTTAGCTCAGAAATTTAATTCTTAGGTCAGTTATGGTTGAGAGAGTGATGGAGATGACTGTTGGCCAGTGTTGCAGGGTACCATGTCATGTCAAAGGTGCTAAATGGATTGGCACCACCTTTTGCCAGTGTTATTATTGAAAATACAGATATCTTCTAGATTAAATTTGGAGCCTTGATGGCTTAGTGGAGTTGCAGGTGGGTTGGTAAGTCGAGTTTGTTGTGTCTGCAGGTGAGCTCAGTACCAGATAGATGCCCATGAAGAAAGATATGATTTGATCATGGGTGTTCTTAGAGATTTTCATAATAAGTGATTAGTACCCTAGGGCTTGATATCATTGTAAAATCTATAACCCTAGTTAGGTTAGTTTTGACTCCTACCTTCATACAGTTGAGTATGTATATATTGTTTTGGAGCCTTTAGTGCAGAAGAGTTGGACAATTTGTAGAAGAAATTCATACTTTCTTAAAGGCTATCTATGGTATCATTTCAACCCTCTGGCTCATACAGTTGTATTTCTCCCATTAATGATTCAAATATTGCAGAGGTATTTTGTGACAATCCTTCATGTCCCTATGCTTCCTTGTTTGGATTATCTCTCAATGGATCAAAGCATGTGAATGTTTTTCAATGATGGTTTAGGGTTCCTGATCCCTCTTCCTTTCTGGAATCTTGTGTGTTACTATGTTTGATTTGATTTAGATGTTCTTGTGGGTATACCTCAACCCCCTTAATAGTCTTGTCTCAATCCTACACTGAGTTGTAGAAGTGAATGTCTGTTTGTAGGTCATAAGTTGTGTCTTATTCTTAGGCCCTCTTATGAAATACTTATGCAAGCCTATTCATTAAGTTGTGACCTACTAGACCTAAGCTTTTCATTGATTTCATTCCTACATATTAAGATCCAAACCCTAATTTTGGTGCATCACCTAGCAGGTAGTTTTCTTTCAAGTCATTTCCCTTACAATCATTCCTTCTATCCCTTTCCCTCCAAAAGTTTTCCTTTCATGTCAGGAAGCAAATTAAGGTGATTATCCAAGAGGAACCAGCCTAGAACTTGGAGGTCTCATCTTAGTTAGCAAAGGTCCCACAACCTAGAGATTATTCCCATGTTATACTGAGTTATCAAGACCAAGAGAGCTTGAAATAAAGGGTGCAAACTTAGTGTATAATAGTCACACAATAGCTATGTGCTCCCACATACATATTTGCGCTAGGACAGCCCTGCATGCCTAAGATCTTCCATCCCTATATACAATCACATGCAACTCATGATACATGTCTAGTAGGATGGATGGGCCCCATGCCATCCATCTTGGATGTGCCACCAAGTCTACTACTAATCTACCCCAGCCTAGAGGGAACCCCCTCTAGCTCCTATCGGTAATCAAAGCCTATGCTACTATTGAGCACATGATGCATGCCACTAGGTAATTCCAACCATACTCCTCGGTCATCCTATCCTCTAGTGTAAATGAGGCCTCTCCAGTTGGTAGATGGAAGGTGTTATGCTCGCTGTGCCACATCTCTGCCAATGCCATCAGCAACTCATGGTTTGCCTGTATATGAGGCATATCCAATAGGTATCTAAACCCCATCCTAATCAAGTCATCTCTACCTAGATCATCTAGATCCCAAATGAAACATAGCTCGACCACCCTCAGTGATTTAATAGTGAGTGCCAGAAAAACCTCCTGCAAGCCATAACCCACAAACCAGATGTCAGAACATATCATTATGGATGACTAAAATTAGTACAAATAATCTCAAATGCAAAAATTATCTCTACCCATGTTATATTGTTCAAATTAAAAGCATATGATATTTCTTATTATACTCTTGCAATACTCTTTGTTGATATTGTATCATGCGATACTTTGTTACATAGTGGTGTGATACTTTTCCTTGGTGTGATAGTTCACACTATATCACATGACATTTCATCCAAGATCATGTGATGCTTTCTCGAATGGCTGTGTGATACTTTCTAAGCATACAAACTATGGCACGATACAATATTTAACATTTGTACAATACTTTAATAGTATCATATGTTGTTTCACATCAATATAGTTTAAAGTATTAAAAATGTGTTTTAAATGCATTAAATAACTCAAACAACTAGTTTTTTTGAAAACTTAATGGGGCACCATACTAAGGAGGTCGGTTCTACAACTGACTATGCTCGAATCGATGTGTGTGAATCAAAATCACTACTTGTTGAGCCATAATCTCTCTCTAATATCTCAAAGTTCTCCAAATCAAAAAAAGACAAATGAATTTGAAAATGACCTTTTTACCCCTTATATAGCATTTTGACTTTTTGACTCAATTTTCAAAACATCTCAAAATTTTGCAAAAATTGCACCCCTGGCTAATTTCAACATGCTGGATCCATTTTTGGGATCGAAATCAAAATCTGATTTCATCTTGATAGTCAGAATCACATTTCAAATTTCTCCTTCTCTTGTGCAGTTGGCTAACCATTTGAGGCTTGATCCTTCGATCTTCACTGGGGCATCTTCAGTTCTTCATATCCATCTCTCTCGCTACCCTAGTCTTCCATTCATCTCCTTAACTTCATCTCTCTAAGGTTTTGACTTCATCTTTACCCCATATTTTTCTCTATCAAAACTAGTCAAACTAGGGCATATCTTCATTGCTTAATGGTTATTCTATCATCTTTCATCTTTGATTATGATTTCTAGTGATTTTATCATGTTGCTCAAGTGCATCTACATTCCCTCTACTTGATTTCAATTTTGATCAAGAGGGGGCAGTACCTATCAAACTTCAATCCTTGATTCAACTTTATCAAACTTATCAATGAAACCTTTCTTGAGACTTGACAATTACCTATTTATAGGGGTGTTGGCCTTGTCTTTTTCAATCAACTTATCTTTGTCCTAATGTGTTCCCATCCATCAAACACATGTCTGGGTTGTTTTATGATCCCAAATTGATCTCACACTTCAATTTCATTCTTTGAGTGCATGTGATCCCAAATTGACCTCACATTAGTCAATAAGAGGGGCAAATCTATGCACCCTAAAATGGTCACCTAGACTTTGGGCCCCATTCTTCAATTTATCAAATGATGGAACCAATTTATCAATTTTCTCAATCAATACTTTGGATTATTTTCATTACAAATCAATTTTCTTGATCAAATCATAATTCTATCATTTATTTCATTATATTCTACGGATTAACCATTTTATGCTAAGTCTTTATTTAATTAAAAGGAATTCCCTCCCCTTTTATTAAATAAAAAGTCCCTAGTTACCTCTTATCCTAAGTTGCACAAATAAAGCATTATTCCTATTTTATAAAAAGAAGAAAAGGCCTATTTGTCTCACATGGGACACAAAAGTCAACACTTCTTTCTCATTGGAGGTGACTTGTGCACATGGATTTCTCTGACTTTCAAACTCCACCCTTGATCAAATATTTTGCCTCTTAATCTCCATGGTCCATTTATCTCTAAATTGAGAGCTCTTTTCTCATTCAAAGGATCCACTCTTTATCCTAATGTTGTGCTACAAGTTTTCTTGGTGACTTGGGAGCTTTGGAGATCTTGTTACATTTTAGTATTCATACTTGCATTATAGTCTAGTTTCATTGCATTCTTAGCTTAGCTTCTTTTTATGCTCTAGCTTAGCTCACATAGCTTAATTAGTAAAGGCTTGTAACACTTCCACTTTCCTTTCATAGCTTAGTTGCATTGTTCATTCTATCATAGTTGCATCGCATTTTCATCAAGATTCTTGAAGATATTGGCATTCTTGCCCTTGTCTCTTTGAATCTCCCATTGCATAGTTTGCTAGCAAGGTCATATGATTAATAGCTCTAGTTGAGATCCTTATAAACACCCTTGCACTCCATGCCTAGGGAGCTCTAGGTCACTTTCTCAAGGTTTCCAATTCATCGATTCTCTTGGATTTAATGACTTAGAGAAGTGCACATTTTGAGTGTACACTCATCACCACCAGTTTAGGTTTTGTCTTGCTTCCAACCTGCATGGTTAAAGAATTGATCTCTTCAAACTTGTTAAAAAGGCCTAGTATCCTTTTAGGCCTAATTAGGTCTCCTAAATGACATTTTAGAAAATAACTTTGGAACTTTCCAAATAAGGCCCCAAACCAATTTGCATTCCATATACCCTTTTTTAGAGAACTTAAAGATTTTTAATGTTTTCTAGGCTCAATCTATCAGTACACCTCATTACTAAAATTAGGCCTTTTTTAAAGGGCTATAAGGTTAGTCTTACTACAATGGCATTTTTTATTTCAAGAAAAACACAAATAGCTTCAAAACATCTTCTCCACTATCACATGGACTCTCTAGTCATTTTTCTACACTTCCATGGCTTTGGTTTGTGTTTTCCAATCCATTAAACCCTCCATCTCTATTCTCCAACAGTCAAGCCACCTAGCTAGGTACACCCTATCTTACCTAGGGCTTGATAGGAAAAATATTTAACCTACATATCTAGATCCTAAACTCCATATTTGCAATATATTTTCAATTCCCTAGCATATTCCACAAGATCATATATTATCCACTGGTGGAACTTATGCTAGAAGCATTTAAAGTCTCTCAACACTATATGGACTAGTGAACCAGTCACAAAGGAAATATTTTATTTGTGCTAATAAAACAAAAGAACTAAACTTAATCTTGGAAAAACAATGAAATATATACAAAATTCTAGCTAAACATGAAAAGAACTTCCTAAAATCAATCTATTAATAGTTGGATCAATGAGTTCAAATCACTGTCACCAAGTTTGCAGAGGAAAGAAAATATATTATACTGTCAACTTGAATATACAAAGGTACCAACCTTGATCAAAAACTAATATTGGACTTAAATAACTTCATCTTTCGAGCCACAACTTCCCAAACTATCCCTCAATTGCTTCTTTCCATCCTGATCAATCTGGTTGATGTTGTTATGACAATATTGCAAAGTTGCAATGTTGTCATTGATAACTTGTGCAACTTTTGTTGTCAACTCTACATCAACCACTCTAAAGAGTGTATTTTAATCCCATGAGTATATATAAACTCCTTTGGAATCTTTTTACTTTTATTCACACATTTGGAGGTCAACTTGACCTTTTACCAATTAAATAATATGTTGACAACTTTCAAACAAGAAGACAATCTAAGATAAGTCCTAAGTAGATCTTGGAAAAATATTTCCCACGCACCCTAGAGATTTATAAGATAGAACCACACACTTGGGACTTATTCTTAGTTCTTATTGAATAGTGACTTTTCAAAAGTCACTAGAAATCCAAAATTTTAATAGGTTAGACCTAAGACCCTAGGTTCTCCTGCACCATTCTCCCCTACAACAAGGAAGTTATGTCACCCATAGACATAAGAGGTCCATATTGATGCCCAACTTGTTAAAGCTATTCTTTTCTATCTAAGTGGCTTTAGATTCTAGTTGATGTTTCCATTTGATGAGGTGTTCCATATAAATATCATGCCTTGTCTTTTTCTTGACCATTGAATCCAAGACCTTTTCAACTTGTGGTTTCCATTAGATAGGGATCTTGAACCCTTTTACATCTCTATTAATATCATTAATATGTTGTGTCTATGCTACATTAGGACCTTTGTACTTGATTAGATCTTGTGCATTGGATATTTGAGAGATGCATAGTTCTATTGGAAGCCCTATCTTGTAAGCATTATTCCCATACTTCGCTAGGAATTTGCATGGTCCTCCTCTCCTCATTTGCTACTTTCTAGGAATACCTTTTTGAAGCCTAGATTTATTGAGATGTTCTATCACCCAATCTCTTACCTCAAATTGTAGATCCTTCCTTCTCTCATCCACTTTAGACTTGAGTTTCTAATTTACTTCCATTAATGTCCTCACTTTTTCATGGAATTCTTGCATTTATTGAGAAAAGTACTTACCATGTCCATTAATCTCTCCATGACTCCCTAACTCTCTGAATTCACATACTTCTCTTGGATGGATACCATAGACAATTTAGAATGGAATTTTACCAGTAGATTTATCTACACTATCATTGTAGGAAAACTTAGCCTGAGGCATTACTTGGTCCCACATTTTTCCATAGTTCTTTGTGAAACACCTAATAACATTTTCAAGAACTCTATTTATCACCTTTGTTTGGCCATCCATATGTGGATGGTATCTAGAACCAAATTCTAGGTTGATTCCTAATCATTTCCACAAAGCCTTCTAGAAATGTCCCATGAATATCACATCCCTATCTAATACTATCCTGATAGGTAAGACATAAATTCTTACTACCTCTTTGAAGAAGAGATGACAAATATAGTTGGCATCATGAGTTATCTTACAAGGTATAAAATGGCTCATACTACTATTTTTCAACTACTACAAAAACACTATCAAAATGAGTGGTTGTTCTTAGTAAAACCACTATAAAATCCATGCTAAGGTACTCCCATAGCCTATTTAGGGTAGGTAAAGGCTGGTACAATCTTTCATTGGAAGATGTACCATTATCTTTTTGGAAAACTAGGCATTTCTCCACATACCTCCTTACATACCTTGGCATCTTTGGCCAATATAAGAACCTTTGGACTAGGTGTAATATTTTATTTAAGCCAAATTTCCCATTGAGACTACAATTATGTTTCTCTTTTATGAGATTTTTCCTCACAAATCCCTTGGGTACACATACTTGGTTACCCCTAAATAATAAAATATTTTACACTGTGTAGTCAACAAACGTACTATGAAAGTAATTATTAAAGTCAAATTATACCTTGTAGGATTCTGAAAAGTCTTCAACCCCTTCATATAGATATTTAAACCATTCAATGCCAATGCTTTGTAACTGAATTTATTGGATAGTCAGCAACCTCTGGCTAAGTGAATCTACCACTTTATTGTTTAGGGCCTTCTTGCGCTTGATAGTAGAGGTATAGGCTTGGAGATAATCCATCCACTTGATGTGCCTATGACTCAACTTTTCTTTTGTATTTATGTAGCTTAAGGCTTGATTATACATGTAGACTACAAACTCCTTGGTAAAAAGGTAGTGGCTCCACTTTTAAGAGATTGAATCAATTCATAAAGCTCTAGATCATAAGATGGATACCTTGACTTGTCTTCATTCAAACTTTCACTAAAAAATACCAAAGGTCTTACTTCTTGGCTTAGGAATGCTCCCACATCTATGTTTCTTTCATGACATTCTACAATGAGCAACTTGTCAAAACTTGGAAACACTAGGATGGGTTGTGTGACCACCTTTTCTTTCAGCTTCTCAAATCCTTCATTAGCCTCCTTTGTCCATTTGAACTTTTTCTTGACTCAACATTTGATAATGTCTAATAGAGGTGCACATATCTCACTAAATCCCTTAATGAAATTTCTCTAAAATTGAGCAACCCATTAAAGCTTCCTACATCAATCCTTTTTTTGGGAGTGGTCCAATTAAGGATAGCTTCTACTTTACATGGATCTATTTTCAAATCAACTTGGGAGACTATAAATCCTAGGTAAACTAGTTGGTAATGGATCCCTAATCCATGTGAATGTGGACCCCTGATCCACGAGTCCCCTAGACTTGAAGAAAATCAAATGATATTCTTCAATTCATAAGAATAACTTAGCCAAAAAAAAAACATAAGTCTATCTAGATGAATAATCATATGAAACCACACAAGTATAAAATTAACCAATATGATGAAAAGAACCACATGTAAATGAAAGAAAGTATGATCCATTCATACATAATATTAAACTATGCTTCACAAGCTATAAAAATGATGTATGCTCCATACAACCATCATAATTTATCCAACATCTATGCATAAGAGTAATCACATAAGTCTTCACCACATACAAGTAACCATATAACTAGGTGCAATGAGGTCACAACAAGATGCAATAGTTCTCTTAAAAAGAAGTCTTTCCATAATGAATGCTCCTATGCATAGAATAACATTAACTCCAAATGTATGTTCTCAAAAGATATGCCTATGCCAAAGTAAGAATGTTCCAACATTCATCATTCAATAAAGTATGCACCTATGCATCAATGTAAAAAAGTTAATCAATTATACTCACAATCAGCTGTATAAGTTCCCTATACATAACAATGTAAGGTATAACATGTGTCATATAGTAAGGTATATTCCTCATACATAACCATCCAAGGTAAATAGACATTCCAATCAGCTATGAATGTTTCAAACATACAATCATAAGCTATGCCAATAGGTAATGTTCATACTCATGTAGAAGGGAGAGGTTTATACCAAGTGTAAGTGAGCCCATAATAGAACTCCCTCTTAAGCTAGACTCCATCTCGAACTAGTTAGGTCAACATGAATCCATATGTGCATGACCTATGTATATATCTAAATGTAGTTCCCTCATAGAACAAGAATAATTCAATCATGACTATCAAAAGCATGTTCATATATATGCAAAAGAAAACCAATGTAATGCAACATGAGACTTTACTTAATGTGAAGTAGTGCTGCTAATATTAGGTATGATCTAGAAATACCAAATATATGCCAATGTGTAGTCATAGTAACATAAAGTCAATACATACAAGGTTATAATAGCGATCAACTATGTATGTTCCTCTATAATAGCGTAAAGTATAACCTATGCTTGGGAAAAGTATTTAACAATGCTAGATCTTCTGCTATAAGTTAATCAACTAAGTAGATATATAAAATAGCTATTTCAATCAACTATACATGAAGAAACATATTCTTTTCAAATATCTCAGCTATGACAATTTGATGTGCCAATTAGCTAGTTGTGTACCACTCATGCATGACCAAGTTACTGTTGGAAATTTGGATAATGTGGATGCATAGATGTTGTCATTATGGAAACATATGATCTCTATTGAGCTCATAGAATTTGGAATGCAAGTATGGAAAGTTGAAGGAAGAAATTGTCTAAGTATGGATACAGTGATCCTGACAGTGCACCCGATGAAGATTTAGTTGGCGACGTCCACTAGAGCAATATTTTTGTTTGCATAGTTAACTAAAGGTTCTAAAGAGTATAAGGATATCCCATCTTAGTGCACATAAAGTTTGGAGTAGTACAGACAAAGTTATTCAAAGTTTACCAAAGATAGTTTTTGCAGACAGAACAGTTTTGGAGACAGTATTAGCGAAAGAGTTAACGGATTATTTTTGCTTGTCAAAATAATGACTTAACATTATGAAGGGATGAAATCCTAGATGTTTACTCTTGGATAAAGATTTTGGAAGTCGACCATGTAAATTTATTAGCTCTAATAACTCATATATTAGGCATACTTGAAATGTAATGAAAAATATATGTGATATGTAAAAAGAAAGAAAAGATAACCTGTGATAGCAATAAAGGCTATTGATGCAAAGTTGTAAGTAGTACCATATTATAGTTAGAAACATTTTGTATTACCTATTTGGGCAGTGAGCTCAGCTGGTGATCAGGTTTTGTAATCTAACTCCTAATAGGGTTAAGGCTTCTAACAAGGCCTAAAGTCCTTTAACCAGGATAGATCTACTATATATTGTAAATTGACTCCTAACAAGGTCCAATATCCCTAACAAGATACTTTTGATTAGTGATCTTTATGGGTACCATCCCCACTGGGGTTTTCCCTTGGCCAGGGTTTCCTCAAGAACATATCATGTGTTATGAGTTCTTTCTATTTATTGCTATGTTTGTTAATTAGCTTGATAATCTTTGTATGCACTAAAGTAATCTGTTATATTAATAAGTGGGCAAAAGAAAAAGTTTGTGAAATACTGATTCACCCCCCCCCCTCTCAGTACTTCCTATTTCTAACAATTGGTATCAGAGCACAGTTACTCAGAGAAGGAACATTCAAGGAAAGCATAGCAGCTTGAGTAAGATCTCTATGGATATGGATCAACTTCAGAAGAATCTTGAAGAAGCTCTTGAACAGATTGATATACTTACTGATGAAAGAAACTCCTTAAGAAGAAAATATGAAGATGCAAAGAATGCTAATGAAAAATTAAAAGGTAAGATTGAAGATCTGAAATCTGAAAAGAAATTTGATATGCTTGTTGAAGATTGTGATGAATTAGAAAAAGAAAATGAGATCCTTAAGCATGAGTTGAAGATAGTAAATTTGAAGCTTAGTATGAAAGATGGAAATTTGAGATCTGATAATGAAAAATTGAAAATTGAGAATGAAGATCTGAGGTCAAGACTTGAAAAGGAAACATCTGAATCTAAAAAAGTAAAAGTGCAATATGTGGAACTTGAGAAGTATAATAAAATTGTGAAAGGTGAATTAACTGAATCTAAACAACAACTTGAAAGGCTATATTCAAATAGTGATAAGACAAGAAAACAAATTTCTTTTGGAGAACCATTCTTTGATAGGACTAGATTTGGATTTAGTATGTTTAGAACAATCCATTAAAGTAAGAAGCCAGATCTGAAGACATCTGAAAGTGTGGAGGAAATAAAGCTAGATGAGAACACATTGGAAGATCCACCTAAAGAAGAACCACCTAGAGAGAAAGAAGAATCAAAGCAAGAAGAATCAAAATAGGAAGAATCATCTAAAGGTATGCAAATAGAATTCAAAGGTAGATGTTTTGCTTGTAATACTATTGGGCACATGAAGAGAGATTTCACAGGTAAGCAATTTAAACCTCTTAATGGACATTGTTATAACTATCATAATTTTGGACACAAAGATAACGAATGTAGAAGACCTAAAGTAATTTTGAATAATGATGATAGAATGATTGGGAATACTAACAATGCAGATAAGAAATCTATTGAAGAAATGAATAAAAGAAAAGTGGTAGTATGTTTTAGATGCAACAAAGTAGGACATGTTGCTAGAAATTGCAGGTCATAGATTAACCAGCAAGGATAGAGATTTGGAAACAATGGAATCATTTGTCAGATATGCAACAAGTTTGGACACTTAGCAAGATTTTGCAGAATGAACAATGGAGGTTATCATCATAACCCTAACCCTAGGAGCAATGCAAGAAGGAATGAAAATGCAGGAAACAAAGAGAAAGGTTGTTGTAGCAATAAAGATGAAGTAAAATTTGATAAAGGCATAAATCAATGAGGTATAGTCAACACTGAAATTAGTCAGGAAGGTAATGTAACTAATGGTAAGGATGAATCTTTACCTGACCCTTCTTTAAGTACTTAAATTATGTAAGTTTCTGTAGTTTAGGATTTAGGATTAGTGTAGATTAGGAATTTGAATGAGTTAATTTTTGCACAATTAGATATAGGTTTATTATGTTGTACTAATGCTATGGTTAAGTGTGCAAAAGAAAATATTGTGTTTTGTGAGGTCACATAAAGTTTTATGGTTGCAGGTTTGTAGAATCAGCTTTTTGAGGTTTTAGCAGCAAAATGAATGAATGTGATGTCAGATCAAGTTATTGTGAAGTGTTATAAGGTCAAAATTGAATTTATCATGATTAAAAAGAGATTGAAAAGAGATTTGAAAGAAGAAAAAGTGAGTTGAGGTTGATTTGAAGAAGTTTGGAAGCAGTTTGCAGTGACGATCATACCGAAACCCTAGATTTGCAAAGTTGAGGCATTTTTTGATCTCTAATCAGTTGATAAGATGGATATTTCTATGGTTCATAATGTTAAGGATAAGAATAGACCTAAGATTAAGAGAGAATCAGTAGAACCAGCTGAAATTGATGACACACTAGCACTATCATCCGTACCAGACAGAGTATTACACATTGAGAATGTTAAAGGATATTTAGGTTGCAAATTTGAAACTTTGGGAGATGCAAACTTTAGTGATGATTACAAGAAATTGTACAATCAAGACATGTCAAGTAAACTAGCTTATGGACACCTAGAGAACAATGAAATTATCAAATATTCCATGAAGTATGAATTTAATGATGAGGAATGTACCAAGATCATTTTAAGTAGAATCAACAATGGGAAATTCTGGATGGAGGATAGAGTTATTGATATAATTGCCGACCTAATTCATGATGCTACTAGATTATCAAAAGTTGGAGAGATTCCACTGAATGAAAAGAACATGAGAAAGATTATTTTAGACAACACTGGATCTAGTTATAATGGTAGAGGAATTGTGATAAGTAAGATTAAGCAAGATGATGTTAGGTACCTTTGCAAGATCCTAACAACTAAATTTTGTGGTAGTTCAAGGGAAGATGACATGGCTGTAGGAATGGTTCATGTAGCTTATCTTATGTGTATTGAGAAGAAACAAGTAGACCTATGTGAAATTTTGAAAATTTAGTTATTTGAGAACTTAGAAAAGATTAAGAAGGCTAAGTACACACAGTTTAGGTTTTCATCTCTAATAACCTATATGTTTTTCCATATTTTGAGAAGATTTCCTTACACAGTTGATTGGAGTGACAATCTAAACACAATGGAAAGAATAAACTCAGTCTACATGAAGCACCTTTTTGATAAAGTTAATGATAGTGTGAAGCTTGTATTGAAGACTTTTCAGAATATTGTTAAGAACAAATCAAGGATTACTCAATCCTTAGTTGAAAAGCATAAAGATGACATTTGTTTTATGGTAGACACTGATTTCACCTACATTGAAGCAGTTGAGCCTAGAATGGAATTCATAGACCCTCTTGGCTATGAAATATCTGAAGTAGAAACAGTAGGATATGTGAATAGATTGTTAAAGTGTGAGTTGGATGGTCATGCAAATAGGTTTGGAACCTATGAAGAGAATTTCAACTCTATAATAAGTTTGAAAGAAAAGAAGCAATCTACTAAGAGAGTTTAATCTACTATGAAGAAAATACTAAAAGAATTAGGTATGTCAATTCATGAGTTTGACATAGCTAAGAAGACTACAGAAGCCTTGAAGCAAGGTGAAAATCTTGTAATTTCACCTGAGGCATCTAGTGCAGATTATGTTGATCCTATTGCAGTAAAGGTAAAAGTTGAAGTACCTGAAAAAGATGAAGGAGATAAATCTTTTTCTCCTATTCCTAGCAAAAGAGTAAAAGTGAGTGCTACAGGACCCGGCAAGAGACAGAAAGTGATTGTACCACCTGTACCTAGAAATGTAGTAGTAATTAAAGATGATGATGTAGTTTCAATCAAGAAGAAAATTTGGAAACCAAGAATTGAAAGAGTTAATGAAGATATATTGAAGCATGGAGACTTCACTAAGTTGAATAAATTCTATGATCTATATGGATCATTTGATAGATTGAATTTTGAAAATGCAATGATTACACATATGATTGTGACATATAAGAAACTTAGCACTATTCATGGTAAGATCCTAGAAGATTTGTATAATAGACTTGTGAATAGAAAATAGAGAGCACAAGAAGAGGACATAAAGATGAGAGAACATGTAATCGGATAGTTTTGTAAAGTTGAGGATGAAGATCATTTGAAGAGATTCTCAAAGTCTCTTGGAACTTTATTGAGAACTAAATTTTGACAGAGGTCACTACCCCTAGTGCACCTCACAGTAAGAAGAGACAAATTGGTTCAATTTTTGAAGACCTTGGAAAAGAAGTTGAAGATGATGATCGGCTTGAGTTCATCACATCTCTTAATAAAATTATTGGAAAGAATAAGAAGGTGAAGGACCTTGAAGGAAAAGTTAGAGTTTTGATAGAGAAACTTGAGAGTGTGATCAACACTAAGGTATCTGAATCGGATCCACTTGAGAAAGCCAAAATAGTAATAAACTCTTTTGACTCTAAATTTTCTAACTTAAAGGATATTGCTAGAATAAAAGTTCAGGAAGACTTTGAAGCAGAAATGCAACAAAATTTAACTGTAAATATTCGAAATGATATTGGTAATTTGGATGTATGCATAAAGAATTTGAGGAAACATTTTGAGACTGGAAAGAGTTTTTATATACAATGGACAAAATAAAAAATCCAAACAACTGAAGAAGATAAGAAGATCAGAGAGAAGATAGATGCAATTACAGTTGAAACAAACACCTTGTCAAGCCCAAATGTAAAGATAAGTTTTGTAGAGAAGAACATAAGGAAGTTAAATGATGAAATCACAATGTTAGCAGAGGAGAAGAATAGAAAGATGCTCAGGATTAACATCTTGAGAGAGCACATCTCAATCAAGACCTCAATTGTTGAAGATCAAATTGAGCAGTGTCTTTCAGCAAAGACATCTTTTTAGAAGTTTAGCTTCAATTACCTGCAAGCTTGTCAGACAGTAGCATATGGATTGAGTACTCTACTCAATGTTACTGAATCCATCAGGAAGATATAGGAGAAAGATTTTGAATCATGGAAGTCAGATTTTGGTGACTGTGTTGCAAGCCTACCGGCTTTGCAATAGCTGATAACAAGGTATAAAGGTTTTTTAAAAAATTTTGTACACCCTATCTTTGTCATTGTTGTCAAAGGGGGAGAGATAGTAGAAAATTGAATATATGTTGAGGAAGGATACTCATAGGGGGAGCTATTCTATGGAGTACAATATTTTATATGTGTTGTATAACTTTTGGCCACAATTTTGTGTAGATACTTTGAAGTTTTGTTTGCACACTTAGCCAATTTTCCCATATGTTGCCACCAATGACAAAGGGGGAGATTGTTGGAAATTTCACTAGTGTGGATGCATAGATGTTGTCATTATGGAAACATATGATCTCTATTGAGAGCATAGAATCTGGAATGCAAGTATGGAAAGTTGAAGGAAGAAATTGTCTAAGTATGGATACAGTGATCCTGACAGAGCACCCGATGAAGATTTAGTTGGCGACATCCACTTGAGCAATATTTTTGTTTGTGTAGTTAACTAAAGCTTCTATAGAGTATGAGGATAGGCCATCTTAGTGCGTATAAAGTTTGGAGTAGTACGGACAAAGTTATTCAAAGTTTAACGAAGATAGTTTTTGCAGACATAACAGTTTTGGAGACAGTATTAGTGAAAGAGTTAAGGGATTATTTTTGCTTGTCAAAATAATAACTTAACATTATGAAGGGATGACATCCTAGATGTTTACTCTTAGATAAAGATTTTGGAAGCCAACCATGTAAAGTTATTAGCTCTAATAACTCATATATTAGGCATACTTGAAATGTAATGAAAAATATATGTGATATGTAAAAAGAAAGAAAAGATAACTTGCGATAATTGTATATTGTGATAGCAGTAAAGGCTATTGATGTGAAGTTGTAAGAAGTACCATATTACAGTCAGAAACATTTTGTATTACCTATTTGGGCAGTGAGCTCAGCTGGTGATCAGGTTTTGTAATCTAACTCCTAACAGGGTTAAGGCTTCTAACAAGGCCTAAAGTCCTTTAACTAGGATAGATCTACTATATATTGTAAATTGACTCCTAAAAGGGTCCAATATCCCTAATAGGATACTTTTGATTAGTGATCTTTGTGGGTACCATCCCCACCGGGGTTTTCCCTTGGCTAGGGTTTCCTTGAGAACATATCATGTGGTATGAGTTCTTTCTATTTACTATTATGTTTGTTAATTAGCTTGATAATCTTTGTATGCACTAAAGTAATCTATTATATCCATAAGTGGGCAAAAGAAAAAGTTTGTGAAATACTGATTCACCCCCCCTTCTTAGTATTTCCTATTTCTAACAGTTAATTGCAATATTACAATGAAATGTGTGCTTCCTATACATAACTAGGAATGTTATCATATAAGACATATGCCAATGCAAAACTAAGGAAAGGTATGTTGTCAATCAACTATTCCTAATAGCTGATCCAATTTGTAATTATACCCTATAGATAATTACATACATGCCAAAGTAATTTATAACCAATGAATCAATGTTGTAGGATTGATGTGCCAAGTGTACTTCCTACAAATCAAATGTCAAACAAGATGAAGGTAAGTGAAATACTATGTGATGTATGTAGCTCAATTCATATATGATCCTATCACTAGAGTCCAATATACTCCCTCAGAATCATACATGTCATGCACTTAATCTTAGGATGATCTAGTCCCTCTAGATCAAAAAGATAATTAATGAGATTTCCCATAGAGGCAACCAATTGTAAATCAAAACCCTCATTACAATTTCAAACCAAACCCTAGTTGCCATAAAGATTCTTAGTTTTGAAAGAATTAGTTTGAATTCCTAAATCTAAAATAGATCTTTTCTTTACCGTTGCTCTAATACCATGTTAGTATTTTTCATATTTGCCTATAGATAATCACACTACAGATGACTTCCAAACACTAAGCACAAGATCAAATATAATATGCACAAGCAATGAGCGATAGTACCTAAATTTAGGTTTTGAATTTGTCCTCAAACTAGTTCCTTTATTTCTCCAAGATGTAGGTGCCAAGTCAGCCCACTTAGGGCTTCTACAGTGCCCTAGAGTCCTCACTTAATCATGTTACATTTAGGGTAGAGAATTTTCTACTACCTTGGACTGAGATCTGCTCCTTAATGGTGAATTCACTACCTCCTTAATGGTATTCACTGCTGCCTAATGCATAGTTGAACTACAACATAGAACACTGAGTTCATCACTTTTTAGGGCATCATTTTTCCCTAGTTCACCATTCCTAGGGTAGTAGCTATTTGACCTAGGTCTGCTCCAATTTTTCCCTTTATCTACTCCAAAATTATCGTTGGGAGAAGGAAGCACATTATGTTTTTGATACTTCTGCTTCAAAATTTGATCTTATTATATATTCAAATGTGGTGCCTCTTTAATAGGGCCAACTTAGGTATTTTAAATAACATACACTTTCCCAAGAGGTTGACTTGGGCCCTTTATTTAAATTAAGTCATTTAGCATATATAATTGATAAACAATAAATATTAAATATTTCCTTATATTTAATATTATTATATATGTATCAAATTATATTAATAAATATATACTCTATATATTTATTTTCATTATCCAAGGTGTAAGACATTTGTCAAAAGGCTGAAATATCAACACTTGGCAGACTATAAATCTTAGGTAAACTAGTTCTTGTTTCAATAACTCACTGTTTTATAGGTTGATTGCTAGCTTCTCTTCATGAAACCTCATTAATATATCCTCTAGATGGTTCATGTTTTCTTACTTTGACTTTCTAAAGATGAGAATGTCATCTAGCTACACCATTACAAATCTGCCTATATAGTCCTTCAAGTCTTCATTCAATAATCCCATAAATGTACTGGGTGCATTTGTAAGCCCAAAGGCAACAAATAACCATAAATAAAGACCCTCTTTATTTTTTAAGGATGAGTTCCATTCATCCCCCTCTTTCATCCTAATTTGGTAGTACACACTCTTAAGGTCACTCTTAGTGAAGTACCTAGACCCTCCAAGGCAATCCATTAGGTCTTCTCTTCTAGGGATAGGAAACCTATATCTGATTGTTATCCTATTTATGGCCTTAGAATTCATACATAATCTCTAATTACCCTCTTTCTTTGGTTCCAAGACCATTGTAATAGCACATGGATTTATAATCTTTTTTATTAGTCCTTCGTCAAGAAACTCTTAAAATTGTCTTTCTATTTCCTTATTTTGGTATGGTGTGATCTTGTAAGATTCTTTGCTAGGCAAGTATGTCCCTTGTATGAAGTCTATTTGGTGAATAATGGCTCTTTGAGGAGGTAAGGTATCAGGTGTTTCATCACTAATGATGTCTTTGAATTTTTCTAAGAGATGCTTCACTTAAGTAGGTACAAGTGCTTGTTTTTGTTTATCCTCTTGTTTAGGCTTCACATCAATTGTCACACCAACTCCTTACTCTTTAAGTTCATACAAGAACTCTTTGATACTCATTAGAAGTACATTTTAATCCACTTAATTGACTACTCCCTCTTCCACAAGTGATTGAACTTTGTAAGTGACTCCATTCTTTTTGATGGTATACAAGTTCCTCTTCCCATGATGGACTACATCTCTATCATATTTCCATGGTCTACCTAGCCACATATGACAAGCTTCCATTGGAAAAACCTCACAAATAATATTGTCTTGATACTCTCCTATAGAAAGTTCAACCTGCACTTGTTAATTAACAAGAACATTATGGCCTTTGTTGAGCCAAGTAACCTTGTAGGGATTGGTGTGGGGTATTCTAGTTAATTTCAATTTTTGAACTACCTCCTCTGAGATTCAATATTATATGTGTAACTTAAGTCTATAATGACTTTAAAAAATTTACCAAGAATCTTGCACTTAATCCTAAATAGTTCCCTTCTTTGTTTGGTTTCTTTTTTTATTGGTTCTTTGAAAAAGACTCTTCTAAACATGAGGTTCTCACCATTATTTGAATCAAGGTTCACTTCTAGAGCTCTAACACTACCAAACTCTTCTTGAGCATAAGAAATCTTCTTTTCTCCTTATGAGATTTTTCCCTTATTAGGACACCTATAAGTAGGATAGCCTAATTGACCATAGTTATAGTATTTTATGCATGAAAAATGAGAGCCCCTACAAAAACCTCTGAATCTACCTCTTCCACTACTATTGAACCTTCTTCCTCTATTGAAGTTACCTCTACTACTTGACTCACTATGTTGTTTAGTCAACTTGGATTCACCTTGGTTCTTGGGTCCATTAACTCTACTACTAAAATCACCTATATAAATCCCTCCTAAGTCTCTTACTCTTCCTCTATCGCTTGAGATAGTATCTTACTTCTTTTTTCCCTTCTCCTCCACTTTAACAAATAACTAATAGAATCTATGGATGGTAGTAGGGATTAATAGACTGATATCATCATGGATGCTCCACTTAAGTACATTCAAGTAGCTAGATACCTTGACACATTATTCCTCCTAGACCTTGGATTACAAACTTAACTTTTGAG
This sequence comes from Chamaecyparis obtusa, assembly GCA_027943335.1. Taxonomy (NCBI): domain Eukaryota; kingdom Viridiplantae; phylum Streptophyta; class Pinopsida; order Cupressales; family Cupressaceae; genus Chamaecyparis; species Chamaecyparis obtusa. The sequence goes on from BSBK01005485.1 coordinate 111,150, forward strand.
ACTCCTCGGTATAGGCTGCAACATGTAATTATCTTTGTCTAATATTTTGTCTCTTTCTATGCAATTGAATCTCAAAGTCTTATAGGTGGTAGTTCTCCTTGATCTTGGTCACAATATCTTTCCAAGTATCTATTGGATTCTTACCCATATTTTCTCTTTCAGTTTGAAGGAACTATCACCAATTCAATGTTGGTCCCCTCATCCTAGATTTGGCCACCTTCACTTTTTGAGCCTCGCTAATCCCTTCACACTCAAAATGGTCAGCCATCCCCTCTATCTAGTCCATCATGAATTCAAGGTCCATCTTCCCACTAAACAAAGGTACCACTTTAAGAGCTTTACCTCCAATGTATTTTATGGATTTGAAGAATGGTTCTTCTTTCTTTGTGGGATCATGTTCATGGACTTCATCATCTTCATCGACTTCCTTACCCTTGTCTTCATCTACCTTTAACTTCTCACTCACCAATTCAGTCTTTTCTCCCAACTCTCCTAGTTTATATCTAAGAGCTGCTAATTCTTCCTAGAGTATCCTATTCTAATCTCTATGTTTAGTCACTTCCCTATCCAACTCGGTATTTGTCACCATGGATGACTCACCCATTGATTCGGACATATACTTAGCCCAAACCTTGTTAGGATCCAATACCAATTTGATAGGGAGGTCTCTTTTCTCCTTATCCCTATCCCCTTGAGGACACCTACAAGTTTATTCTCCTAACCTTTCTAGGGTTCTTTCTATGACCTTACTCTAGAGGAACTCTTCCCTCAATGTCTCCTTTCTCCAAGACCTCATGACCAAGTGTATACTCAACTCTACTTCCTCATTCCTTGATGGACTCAACTCACTAAGTTCACCTTCTATGAAAACCAAACCTTGTTAAATTGTAAATAAGATGGAAGGATTTTTAACTACTCATCTCCACTAGTTTTGGTGTTGTCTTACTTCCAACATTCATGGTTTAGCAGTCAATCTCTTCAAACCTTGCCAAAAAGGGATAGTATCCTTTTAGGCCTAATTAGGTCTCCTAACTAAGCTTTTAGAAAATAAATTTGAAACTTTCCAAATAATCTTCAAATCTAGTTTTCATTCCAAATACCCTTTTTAGAGAACTCAAATATTTTTTAGGTTTCCTAGGCACAATCTATGTGTACACCTCCTTACTAAAATTTGGCCTATTTTTAAGGGCTACAAGCTTACTCTGACTGCAATTGCATTTTGGTTTCAAGAACACCACAAATGGCTTCAAAATTTCTTCTCCACCATCACATGGAATCTATGATCATTCATATACACTTCCATTTCTTTTGATTGTGTTTACCAATCCATTAAACCTTTCATCTCTATCCTCCAATAGTCATGCCACCTAGAAAGGTATACCATGTCTTGCCTAGGGCTTGATAGAAAAAAATAGTTAACCTACATATCTGTATCCCAAAATCCATATTTATAATGTAGTTACAATGCCTTATTATATTCCACAAGGTCGTACAGTACCCACTGGTGGAAGTTATGCTAGAGCCATTTAAAGTCTCTCAACTCTTTATGGCCCAGTGAACCATTCACATACGAAAGATTTTATTTGTGCTAATAAAACAAAAGAACTAAACTTAAGCTTGCATAAAAAATGAAGTATATACAAAATTCTACCTAAAAATAAAAATAACTTACTCAAATCAATCCATTAACACTTGGATGATTGAGTTCAAATCACTATCACTCGGATTGCAGAGAAAAACCAGTCTATTATACTATTAAACTGAATATATACAAAGCTACCAACCATGATCATAGACCAGGATTGGACTTAAATAAATTTGCATTTTGAGCTAGAACTACCCACACTAACCCTCAACTGCTTCTTTCCATCCTTGAGTAATCTGGCTAATGTTGTTATGAAAACATTGCAAAATTACAATGTTGTCATTGACAACTCTTGCAACTTTTGTTGTAAACTCTACCTAAACCACTCCAAAGAGTGTAGTTTGATCCAATGATTATATCTAAACTTATTTGACCTTTTTAACTTCTATTCCACATATTTGGAGGTCAATTTAACCTTTGACCAATTAACTAATATGTTGACAACTTTCGACAAAGAATCACCTTGTAAAACTCTTTCCCACACACCCTAAAGACTTGTAAGACACAATCACACACTTGGGACTCATTATTAATCCTTATTAAATAATGACCTAGCCAAATTAACTAACAATCCAAAATTTCAATTGGTTGACCTAGACCCTAGGTTCTCCTACACCACATTTTCACACTTAAGTTTGGTAGGCATGGTTTCACTATGGTGATCAACCTAAAATAGGCCTATTTAGGCTCACCTAAAGAAGAAACTACCATCTGAAGGATTGGTTAAAGCCACTAATCACTTGGAGTATTTAAAGAGACATTAAAAATTTCCAAATCCTAAATTTTAGCCTCAGGAATACCAAGGTACAGAGACCTTATGTTGCTAATTAAAAAGTTTTACTTGGTGGGCACATTGAGATGTCCACCTAGGGCATCATTTTATCTCCTCCTTCCTGCATGATCTACAAAATGGAAGCTAAAAAGTAAAAGTACATAATGTCACCTTGAATCTCTCCAAGATCCATGAGAAGACACTCTTGGGAGTTCAAGTTATAGCCATTTCTAGCTCAAAACCCTTACTGTAGGCTACAATCGACCCATGGATACAAAAATATAGATCTCTCTTATCTCCTCTCACTTAAAGGCCTCAAACCAATTGCAAATGAAAGTTAAGTAGTTAGATTAGAGCATGCATTTAATATGTTGCATATATGTTGTCGCACAAGGGCATACAAAGGTCAGTAATGACAAAAATTTATAGGAAAAGTAATAAAATTAAATTTTTTGTTCTTAAAAGTTGGATATCAACATGTAACTCCCAATAAAGCATCATAACTCTCTTGGTATCCATTACAGTCAAGCTGCAACAAAATAAACAAGTTTTTCAAAAACTTCCCAATTGACAAAAACTTGCAATGATGCAACTTTTTCATTTTTGACATATGGAGCTCCAATGGAAACCTTTTGTTTTGGATTTTTCCCACTTTATTTTACCACACAATTTTTTTTCTAAAAATATAATTTGGAACTCCCTACTTGTCCTAGGTGGCTAAAGGCTTAGTGAGCTTATAGGATTTCCACCTAAGATCTACCACCACATATGAGAACTTTATGTAATACTTACACACAACTATTAAAAAGATGCATAAACACAAAGATAAGCCTTCCTACACTATTCAATCATATATTCTTGGTGAGAGCATTTAGTGCTTGGTTATGCTTGATTTTCACCTTGTGCTCCTGCACCATATAGTGTTAACCTACATAAATTTTAGTTATATATGGAGAAACATATTTTAATAAATGTCTATATGAGTTAGGGCCCCTTCAAATAATTTGAAGGATATTGGATCAGATGTATTTCAATCTCATTTTTAGTATTGAAGAAAAGATTAAAGACATTGATCTAAGCACTTATTGACCTTAAGTTTACTGCTAACTTCTGAAAGATGTAACTTTTAGGAGTAAGTGGTAAAAGCTCAAGTAGGACATGAATCGATAATGTTAAAATAAGTTTTAATTTTACATAGTTGGTATGATAAAATTTTATTTAAAATTATGGTGAAATAAGATGGTTTGTGCCATCATAAATAATCATGAACATCAAGTCAATTATGGCCATTTAAATTAATGATAGCTCACATAAATTATTTGTATTTGAAGAGAAGTGATTTCCTCTGCTAGCGCATTTTATTTATTGAGATAGACCATAGACTAGTAATGTATACCCTAATTCATATGAAGCCTAGGAAAAGGGAGATGTCCT